>JAGDQP010015822.1:0-11913 GCA_022664845.1 Lepisma saccharinum | reverse complement strand
TGAAAAGTAAATTCATACACGCTACTGGATCTTGTTAGTTCAACAAACGCAAGCATTTTGTTGGGTCCAGACGTAAAATTGGCAACGGTGTCACAGGAAGCTCGTACTGAAACAATACTGAGACAATTGTTCCAAGATTTCTCACACTTTGCTTGTTACTGCGAGTTAAAGAATAAGCATTATTTTTTTCCGCTCCTAAACACATTAGTGCAGCTTAGTACCTCGTTTATAAACTGGTAGATTTATGAAAGAAAAAAAAAAGATACACAAGTTCTTTTTTAAAAAATCTCTCTTTATATTAGCTACAAGAGCGATTTCACGATTTTGCCGTTTGGAATAAACAGTAACATTTTGAAAGAAAGTAAGTACCTCTGAATTAACTGTGAAGAACATTGAATAAGGATAAATTTCACTGAAATGAAAGGAAGTGGTAATTGGAACAAAGGAAATTACAGTAAACGTTATAAATTAAAACAAAAGCTCAGAGCAAATACTGTCCCCAGCTTTATAAGTATAGGAAGGATTGTAAATGAGAATGATATAATGTTAAAAATAAATAAACAAGGGGCTATAATAGCCGAGGCGACAGACTAAAATGCACTAGAAGAATCTTTTTTACAAGCCAAAGAAAACATTTGGAGGGCATTATTGGCCCATTACAGAAGAGAGCCATTTTTTGACACAATAGTGATGGGAGGTGTGGCGAGAACAGTGGCAAAACAAAAATTCTACGATTATGTTATGTATTTGGTGAGATGTGTGCGGTATCATCCATTTTAAATTCATGCCACCGAACCAGACAATTACCGTCAGCAGTTGGAACGGCTATGAGCTGCACAAAAGCACTGGAGTGGTCAGTCGTAAGTGTGCTCTGATTCACGAATACAACACCTACCCACACGTGGCAAGAATAATCTGTGGGAAGTTATAATAAAATTCTTAAAGCTTAAAGCTTCGAATAAAATTCTCCATCCATCTTTTTCACCGGATCTTGCACCTACAGATTTCTGTCAGTTTCTCAGTCTCCAAAACCATCTTTACGGGTAAACAAAACACTGTGATGGGTATGATGATCAAAGATTGTGTATCGGGATGGGGAAGGGGGAGACAAGTGAGATTATATTGCATCGTGATTGGTATGACAGAGGGAAAGAGGTCGTTGGGGAGACTGAGACGTCATTGAGATGACAACATTAGGAGGGATCTTAGACAGATGTTCGTATGGTAAAAACTGGCTTGATGTTGCCCAGAATAGAATCCAAAGGCGAATATTTGTTACTGCGGCGATGAACTTGCGAGTTCCGCAAGCTATAGAGTTCACACACATTCATAGAGAAATAAACGATGGAAGTTTTTCTAAGCTCAAAGCTTAGGTAACATTGGTATAATGAGTCAAACTTAACATATTTAACGTTCATTCATATCAAATACTGATTCAGTATTTCTTTCTACTGTCTTTTCAAACAATTCTATCAGCTCATTCCTTCAAATGGTATTTTCTCCTAAAGTAATTTCCAATAAATGTTTCCTATTCTGTATAACTTAAACTACCTCCAACCACAAAACCATTTAACTTGAAGAATAGCATTACCAAATCACGCCTTATCAATTTATAAAACAGAAAACTTAAAATTGTTAGTGAGCTTAAAATTTATTTTTTCAAGATTTGGCTGCAGCTATTGAGAGCAGAGAAACAGTTTAATTAAGCCTAAACATTGGCTTGCTGAAACTTGACTACAGCGGCAAAGCCCGCCTTATCCATCAATAACGATAGACTCTCCGAAGTTAATGACTCAGTTTTGCAAACAAATGGCGAAGGCGGACTTTGAACATGCAGCACCTTAATTACTAATTATATTTCAATTTAGGAGATTGCCAGATAATTTATTTTAACCATGTTAATGAACACACAAACGTATTACAGCCCTACTACAATGTTTGAAGCACGAATTCTTCATTCAATATTTGCCTTCCCTGCTTTTCTTAAGCACATAAGTCGAAATTATACTTGTTGAGGGATTCCGCCAGGATTTTCAGTTTCGGGAGTTTTAAGTCAAATTTGGGAGGGTGTTTAGATGCTGGGGCAAAATGAAAGTACTGTTTTATTGTTACGCAATGTTAATAAAATGTCATATACCCTTAAGACTTAACCTAATGCATGCAGTCCTGAATGCATGGACAATCATTCACTGAATTCATTAATTAACAAGTAGGTAGACATCTACTATGAACTAAGCCTGTCACGAGTTTGAGTGTTGACGTTCCTTGGTTAGTTCTCTTTTGACACGGGGTGGTACCGGAACAACCATCTGTCTGTAAACTCGTGAAACTGAGGGATTCTCTGTAAATCCTTAGTCACGACATACAATCGTGGTTTGCGTATGTTGGCCAAGAAATAAAAAATAATTACAACAATTATCTTCGTGTCTAATTCTTATTTAAATCACTATGAATGGCCACGACAAGAAGTGAAAAGAATAACTATGAATCCTCTAGCTCCAGCAGCGTAGTATATGTATGTTTTTCTCTTTCCAAAAATTTTATTTTTATAATTCGTTTTAAAAGACGTAGGAATACATACAGATACTACCGGCGCATATTAAGTATAGCAAAATTGTTTTATCTAACAATCGGTAACAGGCTATATAAAACCCGAATTAAAAAAGGTTATTTAGTTTTTCTTTCAAAGAAAAACAATAGTAACATGAAAGTCAACATTTGATTGAAATTCATTTTAAGTAAGATCTCATATGAAAACCGAAGTTTAAGGAAAACAAAAACTGGGGTGTAGAACGAAAACAAGTTTTATATAGAAAACTGAAAACTTCGTTTTGAATCAGATCCTATTGATAAGAATAAGAAACTGCAATTTTGAACAAAAATGAAAGTTAGATAATTTGAAAAAAAAAAAAATCCAAATACTGGAAAACCCATATTGTACCTATCACTACTGCATACAGGTTCAAATAACCTTGGAAATAATAATAATCTTGGTTTAAAAAAAAATGTCCAGAGAAGCCGAAACATTAATCTATAAAATTCAAAATCTATCGGCATTAAAGAAGAAATTTTGTATTTTGGACCCACTTTAGTACGTGTAATGACTTCGGCCCATCTCGAGTCTGTAAGCTGGTTAAGTTTCTATAACCCAGAAACGCCCATGACTCAGTAGGGATTCGAACCCAGAACCTTGGGGAAGCTGGCTTGATACATGAGACAACACGACCACCGCGGTTGGTTGTGTCTATCCGGCATAGAAGTCCTAACAATTAGGTCAATGTGCACCAGATATTGCATGGATCTTTTATCTGACCAGAAGAAGAACGTGCACTATTTCTTTCGAACCCGGTTGGGTATTTAAAATCCCCAAACAGCGGTTATGCAACATTATACCGTATTCCTAAATAATAGCCTGTGTCCTATGCAACTGAAACTACAACAGTGTTGTTTGGGTTGCGTGTAAGGAAGGATATTATTGATATTGTACACAATTAATATACACTCATGTCAGATTCAAAGAAAATTAATTGTAGTTAATTTTTAAATTTTAAAAATTCGCCGAGTTTGGTTATACCGTATAAGAATTCTGTTAAAATTTAAATAAACGAGTCAAATGTTCTCTTTATTGGTGTATATTGTTAACGCTGTTGCCAGAATCTACAAGTTTTTGGACTCCGAAATGGTTTTATCTGCTATTTCCTATGAAGCTAAATGTATCTTGCGTGTGAATACCAGTTACAAGACGCACAGTAAAATTGTTCGCCATCCTAAAGGGGAGTAAGGATGCAATTATTTAATTTCTTCCTACACATCGGAGATACATACATTTCGAGTACGAATTGTACGACTTTACCCGTAATTTCTTTGTGTTGTCTTTTACATCATGACAATGTTTTTGCAAGCACTGACACACACATTGTATGTGTATTGCGATCGAGAAAACTCCCTAACGAACAAAGACGCACACTTGTTTTCAAGTTTGTCAACAAGGTTAAACAAAATTATTTCTTTTTCTGTATACCTGGCTTGGCATAATGGTGGATGCCAAACAATATTGAACGAAACAATAGTGTTATTGTAACATTGGTATTTTAACAGCCAGTTCGATTATAACGGGCCCATATTCACAGCTGTGTTTTCGAAAGGGAAAAGCGAACATTAATTGCACATTTGCAGGTATACCACTTCCAAAGGTACCTCGCGGGAGAATTGTTGTGTACAATAAAAAAAAAAAGCAAATGTAGAGAAAAAAAGAAAGCAATGTGGTGTCTCATGATTCCTTTCCGTTCGTTATTTTCAATCGTTGTTGTTGTTGTTGTTGTTGGCATGCTGGAAAGAAGTGTAAGTGCACACAGGTGTTCTTTACACCCCGTCCAAAAAACAAAAACGGTAATGTTCTGTGCGGTTCGTCGTACACAGAGACAAAGGGATCTGTGGTAATTAAACCAAAGCTACAAACACTGCACAGCTTTGCTCCATTTGTTTCTGTACAAGTCAAGTAATAAACCCGTCTTGTGGATGATTTATGCTGTGCGCACATCCGCCCAATGCAGCACAATTTCGTTCGTGCACTTGGGACTTCTTTTCTTTTTTACTCTTGCTCGTTCCTTTACTTAGCCATCAAGGACACCCAAACCAAGCAATACCCCCACCCCCTCCGCCGTGCGGTCTCTCCTTCTCTCATTGCTCGTTTGTTCCCCATATCCCGTCACCTTTATACTTTTGTTGCAAAGCAACAATTCTTAACGGTAGAAACAGAGAGAGCGAATTGCACATTTTTTTTCGTTGCACACAGCTCGTACACTAAGTACAGGGTTCCCAGCCTTTTCCAATAGGCGAACACCCTGAAGCCACTGAGTTATTTAATATTTTGTCATATCGATATATCGAATGTCGAGGTCGAAATGTTTTGATTTGGTCAATATTTAATATTACGATCTAATTTTGATTTGCCAGCAGTATCGAAATACGATACGTACGAAATAAAAAAGGCTGTATATAAAATTAAATCTAATTCTGCTGCACTTGATGGAGTAACTGGAAAAATGCTTGAGCTCGCGATGCCCTTCATCTTAGCCCCACTGACACATGTCATAAACTTCTCGCTTTCTAACGGCTGCTTTCCTAGTGCGTGGAAGCTCGCTAAAGTTGTTCCCCTTGCAAAAAAAAAATCCAGTAAAATCTTTAAACAATTTGAGACCTATCAGCATCTTACCAGTTATGTCAAAAGTTTTGGAAACAATAGTTTTTCAGCAATTAACTGCTCTCCTACCAATCTTTCAATCTGGCTTTCGTAATCATTTTAGCACCACTACAGCTTTATTACCTAGGTACATGTTACGGATGAGATACTACACGCAATAAACAACTCACATGCAGTAATCGCAGTATTGTTGGATCTCACGAAAGCATTTGATTTAGTCCACCACGGCCTACTCTTACCAAAAATGAAATATTACAATTTCTCTGATACGGCGATTATGTGGTTCGAATCATATTTGAAAAACAGACAACAGACATGTCTCAAGACAGCGCATTATGCTTTATCTGAGCTATTACTTGTTAGAGCAGGTGTACCGCAGGGATCAATATTTGCTCCACTGTTATTTTCTATTTATACCACAGATCTCATGAATGTCGCCAGGGATTCATCTGCACATTTTTTATGCAGACGACACGCAACTAATTATTTCTTCACCGCCACAATGTATTATGCAAACAGTGGAACTTCTTAATGAGAACCTCGCGGCCGTGTCAAACTGGTGTCATGATAATGGTCTTCTCATCAATCCAGTGAAATGTGCGTTTACTCTTCTGGGAACCCAACAACAGTTAAACAAAATCAACCCTTCTGAACTAAAAGTGCGTATTATCGATTCTTATGTCTCTTTCTCTCCGAATATAAAAAAATCTTGGGCTGACAATATATCAGGAACTGAGCTGGAGTACACACACGACTACCCAGTGCCTTAAAGCATTAAGTGTACTAAGACAACTGTATAAAACAGGAGATTTCTTATCGCACCATATTAAGTTATACCTTGCGAATGTGCTTATTCTACCTCTATTTGATTATTGTGATGCGGTGTATGGAACGTCTCTTTCTACTCGTAGATGTATGGCTATTCAAAACATTCATAACTCTTGCATTCGGTTCGCTTTTGGATTACGTAAAAGTCAGCATACCCCTGATGAATAATAATAATGTTTTGACAATGTTTTGGCGTCGGTATCTGCACTACTGTTGCTTGATTTATAAAGTTCTCAAAATAAAGATAAAGATAAGATAAAATGAATTATGGACTGTAACAGCACTATTTCTCAAAATAAAGTCTCCACCGTACCTACTGTACATTCACAAATAGGTCCCATATTCATTCATATATAATGCGGAGCTGTGAAAAGCTTGATGTACCTCGCCATAAGCTCAAACAGGTTCAGGAGTCCTTCTCAGTATCGGCGGCAAAGGCCTGGAACGCGCTGTCCAAACATATACGAGATATTGAAACATTTAAATCATTCAAAATTTCGCAAAAATCAGCAGCTAACCCCCAGTACACATGATAAATTTACTATCTAGATGTCAGAGGCGAAATTACGGTTCAATATTGTCCTTTTGTGCTCATTAACACAGTGCTTGGTTGTAATTTGTAATGGTGGTTTTTTTTTTCTTTAATCCACATTATTTTACTGATTTTGTAACGGTTTTTTTATTTGTAACTGAATTATTTATCTTGTATTTCGTCAAATTTTGATGTGTTGTATTTCTAATTATGTATTCCTCTTGACAAGGGTTAGGTGGTACAGCAGCCTTCGGTTGAACCTCGCCCGCTATAATAAAACCATTTTCAATTCAATTAATATCATAGTCCTACGCTATTCCAAAATAATGATTCGCAGTAAAAATGTATGAGATTTCACCGATTTTGACTCACCGTGAACACATCCAAAATTATAGTTAGAGTAGCCCAGGTATACTTCGATTAGGAGAGGTTATATCGATCAGACGAAAAAAACAGGCCAATACTGTCGTGAGTTGCGATATCCCCCTTCCTCCGTACCAATATTACTTCTGTCGATTGAGTGAAGACCGAAAATAACAATCTTGATAATGATCGTCCACGCCCCCGATCGATATAACCCCTTCATGCGGTCCTAGCTCTCTTCTTCCTTGGCCAATTCAGCCTTTTAAAAAAAAAAAAAAAAAAACTTGGATACAGCTGACTTAAATAATTCGCCTTGTAAATATCAGCGTGTTCACCTTGTAAATATCAACGTGCTCGTACACAAGAGAGACAAGACAAGGGAAGTCTAGATTTGAGAAAGGAAAAACCTAATGATTACAGTAAAGTCTGTGTTAAGTGCAAACGTCGAGAGAGGTTCCACAATGCTAATAAGTTTGGTACACAACGACAACCCACTATTTCCAACAACAGGAAAGGAACACCTCCTACCTGCTTTCTTGAAAAGAGGGAAATTGTTTGTAGAGGCTGTGACAGGTCGTTTGACTTTGTATTCTGTCTAATTGACACGTATGTATCCTCCATCTTTTTATATTTATGAGTGAATAATGTTCAACTCACGATTTCATAAGCAATCAAAAACTACCACTTAGAAATGTCTTTCTGTTTTTGAAAAGAGAGAGAAGAAAATCACACCAACAATCTGTTACTGTTCGCCATTGTGTCTACTTTATGTATCTGTGACGTTATTAACAAGAACTTTCTAATTGAAGCTCATTGCAATCTCTATTTCGCTAATGATTTTTCTGTGGCTTAGTTTCCATTTTCATCTGTATGTTCTGTGTATATTAAAGTTTTTGTATCAGTAAGTTGTATACACAAAGTATACGAAAAATAGTGTTCAATAGTGATCGCAAGTGAAATGTCTACAAGAAGTTATCGCTCCAAATGAGTAGAAGAAGCTTTTCAGATATAAAGGAATTGTACTTCTTTCTTTACAGTGTAGGAATGGAGACTATCTAGAATACAATTTGTTCCATGATCATTGGCGCGAATATACGGGTGTTAGTCCGTGTTACCACGTTTCCGGAAAGCTACTAACATACCTGATTGGTAATAGTTGTTCTTACAGCTTGTGAAAAAAAAGAAATTCGCTGTATTATTAACACAAAAGACTTCCAATAACCGGGAGAAAACATTTGAAATTGCTAAATGTTTATAGAAATAGGCTGCTTTCAAGAAGAATTATTTTTTGATACATGCCTGTAAGGAGATATTTAACAGACAAAGATATCACCAATGTTCAAACGTATGCACTAAAACGAACTGAGAATATCACTGAAACGAGCCGACTTATATTCCTGCGTCCGCCAATCTTCATTCATACACTCTGATAAAAATGTACAAACAGTGTTGATGTGATATGTAAAAATGTACCATTCACTATTTTTAGGGGTGAAAGATCCAGCGTTGACCTTTGGGATTCTTTCCTGTGTGGTATTTCCCCCCACAAAGAATCATGTCATGAGTTTCTATTCAAATTAACGGACTGGTGGCAATAATTGTTGTGTGCATATGCAGATATTCACAACCCATGCACCTATTCACTCACTCATTCACCTCGATCAAATGAAGCAAACTGGCGCTACCTTCCTTCCACTTCATACTAGAAAAGTCCTGGCGCGACCACTGTACTGTGTACGAGAAGTTATCAGAAGTGTGCAAAAGGTGATTTTTCTTTTTCTTTTTTTTTAATGTAAAGAGAATAGCAGTTTTTCTAAACAGTGCATTGACACGTCAATGGGGAAGTCATTGTGCTCGTATTTCAGCAGTCAATGTTATAGTCTGAAAGATTCGATCATATTGGAAGTCCATCCTTAACCTTCGACGATGCAACCTTTGACGACCGTACGCAATAGTGATGCAAAACGGTTGAATGCACGAACAAATAAGTGCATTCACATGGCCTATGCAAATACAAGTACACTTAGTACAGAACTGTCTGTGTGTGTTTGTGAAGTGAAGTGAGTGTGTGTGTGTGAGAGAGAGAGAGAGAGACTGAGAGGGAGGGAGACAGAGAGAAACTCAATAGAAGTCTAAGTAGAAATGAGTGAGTGATACTACAAAAGTGAAAAGTATTGAAAACTTCTGTGCATTGTGGCTGATTCAGTGCACAGACCACACACGCTCTCTTAAAGAGTCACGCGTGTTTACTATGCGGCTCCAGCAGTGGAGTTCCCACGCTGAGATGAGCGTCACACTCGAGTGGTGATGGATCTGAACACACACCACAACACAGCAGGACAGCAGCCTTCCGCAGAAGACAAGAGCCAACACAGAGGCACAAAGTAAAACCAGCTAGTGCTTCCAAAAATTCAGTTGCAGTCTTTCTTTTTTTAAGAACTTCCTTTGGCGTGTTAGAAAATGAAATACACCTAAGCATTTTGTTTCTCTTATTAACTTTTTTTTTCCTGGTTAAATTGGCACCATAAACAAAACCATATAAATAGCTAGTTCATAAATATTATTAATAATTAAAGTTTTCTGTTCATCTTCCGCTCTGTTCCTTTTTTAAAAGTATAAGTTATCTCTCCAGGTCAGTGTTCAGTTCAACGTCTTGTCCTAAAGTTTCATAACCACAACCAGTTACGGAGGCCTGTTTTTATTTACATTTTTCTAAAACAATCAGAAATCAATGTTTTATGAATATAAAAGGTACAGAACCTACATTGACTATAACTAAGATCCCTGTGATAATTAGTAATCCTGCAATTTTTAATATATGGTTCGAGCAATCAATATTTCTCAATATCGATCGATATTTCTCAATATTGAAATATTGATATGGAGAAGAATAACATGGAATATACGAGGAACCAGAGAAAAGAGGAAATTCTCGCTATCGCTCCTAACAAGAATTGTTTTAACTGGCAGCTGAGCGTGTTATTTGATAGTGTAGAAAGTTTTGAATTCAAATCCTAGTCGCTTGCTTGTATTTTCCCCTGATGTTTTGTTAAAAAAAATTGCAAAACGGCTTTGCATAAAAATTATCAAGAAGAAAAATATACAAGGATTTCAAATGCAGAAACTTGAAGCACAAAATTTTTCTCTTTAATATATATTTTTTTAATTTCACATTCAAACAAAGGTATTTACAGTTTCTTAGAAAATTATTTTTCACGTTATTGCTTCCACTTTAACTATGGATGTGACAGCCTGTTCCGAGTATTATTGGGATTATAGGATGATATTAAACCAACGTGACCAATACTTCTTTACTATTTATCAAGTAATTGATATCCCTTTTCGTGTATATTGTTATACAAAGAGTCAAAGAACCTATACAAGTATTTTTTTTTTTTTACTATTTGCCAACCAATTCACATCCTTTTCGTAGTGTTGTTGAAAGAGAAAATATACACAAGTACTGTTGTACTATTTGTCAAGTAATTCACATCATTTTTCATGCATTATTATAGAAAGAGGAATAAATATGTATTGCTTTACTGTTTATCTAGCAACTAGCATCAGAAAGAGATAAAATCTACGTAAGTACTGCAAATAATTGGCATATTTTTTTGTTATTATAGAAAGTGAGAAAGTCTACACGTGCTACGTTTAATCAAGTAACAGGCATCCTTTTCCGCCAACACGTAATCTACATAACAAGTACAATATTACTTTACTATTTATTATGTAATTGATACGCTTTCATCTGTATTTTTATAGAAAGAGATAAATATATGTATGCAACATGTATTTCTTTCCTATTGATCTAGTAATTGATAACTTCTTATCAGTGTATTATAAAATAAAAAGATAAGCATACGATGCTTTAGTGTTTACCTAGCAATAAATATTATAATAATTTATTTTAAAATAAAACACACACACACACACGATGTATTATATACACAAGCACATTGAAAAATACATAAGAAACGACAGAGAGATCCATCCATATATTGTTGTTTGATTGGAGACAATCAGTGTCCCCTTTTTAAACGTGCAACACCCATGAACATCCCTCCCTTCACGGCCTGTCACTTCCTCAAGTGACACTTCAATCCAACAAGAAGAGTAACAACAGCGGTTGATAGATTTCTCTTCTTTTAACACCACTTCCTTTCGTGTCTTGTCTTTTAAAGTGAGAAAAAAACATGATAACTGGATTAAGAAACATTAACTGTCAGTGCGATGACATTCACACACGCACTCAGAGACGGTGGGGTGGGGTGGGGGGTGAGGAAGCACACCAAAGGACAGGAAAGACCCTTTAAAAAGAAGGAAGAGGAAGACAAGATATAGAAAGAGATGTATGAAAGGAATGTGTATGTGGCTCTCTCTCTCTTTCTCTTTTTTTTTCATTGCTTGTCACTTGTATCTAATGCATTCAGTCGTAAAACATATTTTGTATGTTCGCGTTATCCTTTTTAGAGCGTGTGGGGTGAATGTGACCTTCTAATATTACTTTTTTTGTTTTACGTTTTTTTCAACAAGAGTTCAAAAGACACACATTCCAATAACAAAACATGAATTCAATAAAATATAAGAGATAACAGAACAAAAAGTTAAAAAGGAATTGGAATTTAGTAGTACTATACGCTTATGAAAAAGTTTTTATTTTTTTACTAATCTTTTAAGTTCAAACAAGGGGTATAGGATGATTGGGAAGAGGGCTAGGTCTGACATTATTTTCAAGCCTTTTCCTCTTTTTTTAATGATCTCTGATTGTGTTTTGTTTCCTCTGTCAGATTGCATTTTTTCTTAAGCTAACGACTAATAGTATCCATTCGTTCGCTCACCTCAACCTTAATATTTTTTTTTCTTCCTCAAAAACTCAGTGATTTGATAATTCTGGCCTCAAGAAGATTATAGCGTGGAGACCATTATTGAGTTGAGACACACAGCAGTAGAAAGGAAAAATTCCACATACACACACACACACACA
>JAGDQP010015821.1:0-41845 GCA_022664845.1 Lepisma saccharinum | reverse complement strand
TATTATGAGTTCTGTGGTTACACAGAAACATTAATTCCATGCATAACAATCTACTAACACCACACAAGAGAAAATTGTGTTAGGATCCTGGCAGGTGAACGTAAGTTACGAATGTTTTAAAATAAGGTCTTGAGAGAGATATACAAATCAAAACAGGACGAAATGATTGGATGATGAAGGCGAACGTATAACGAACAACTTCACAGATTGTATGATTAATTCGGGTGATATATGAATAATGAAATCACGATGACTAAAGTAAGATTGGTAAGTCATGGAGCTCGCATGAGGTAAAAACAAAGATTATATTCCGTCGTAGTTGGGAAAACGAAGAAAACAGATGTCGTTGGGAAGACCGAGGCGTCGTTAGGAGGAGAATATTAGAAGGGATCTTCAAGAGATGTGTACGTGATAAAAACTGCTTGGATTTTGTCCAGATAGAATCCAATGGCGAACGTTTGTTACTGCGTTTTATTTGAATCCAGTTAGTAAAATAATCTGATTTTTATTATTTATTAAAGTATTTTAAAAAAATGCAAAGTAAGAAACTCTTACAGTTTAATTCAGCCTCTGATAATCGAAAACTTGCAGATAATTTGTGCAGAACAATTATCAATTCTGTGTGAAATTATTTCAATTAATTGGTTAATGTGTTGTTTTTTTTCCTTACAGAGGTATGGCAATGTTTTTAACATAAAGAATACCGTCAACATTTATAAGATAATGGAAGATGAAATCGGGAAACTAATGCCGAGTGTTCATCACCCCCAGAACAAAAGGTACCTGACGGAGATTTTGCACTTAGTTCAGCTGAATAAACCTAAGCCTAGAATTTGGCGTACTCCGTACAGGAACTACTCCCAACGGCCAAGGGATGAGAATCAAGAGAGGAGATCTTATCGACCTGTGGAAGACGGAAGTGGTTATCGCTTAAGTGCATGGAGACAGACTGAAGTTGATGCCACCAGAGATAAACAGCAAACTACAACAGAGTGAAATGTGAAACAGTTCTGTTACGAAAGAAAAACGTTTGTGTAGCACAGAGAATGTCTGGATTTATTTCCTAAGTAAAGGGATGTTTCCTTCAACCTGGTCACTCGTTTTGAGATTGTAAATTACTCTTTGTACATCAGCTTAAAAAATCTTCAAATTTCAAGAAGGAATATTTGAATATAAATTTAAAGTTGTTAAAAGCATGTCATGAAGAGTGTTAGAAATTATCTATGGTTCTATCGTTATATGGATATTTTTTTAATCCTAAGCAGGTGTTTGTGAGTTAGTTTCGTTATTCATGTTTATGTATTTGTTACTGTTAATAACGAATAATAATTGTTGGGAAGAATTTCATTCTCTCTTATTTATAGTATCTGTTGAGTTCATTGTAACGATAGATTTTGAGCTGTGGGAAAAAACAAAGGAATGCTAATAGCTCGTGTCTTTTTATGTATATCATTTTTGTACCTTTTTTTGAAATATTCAGTACACGGCACTTTTAATGAAAATATTGATTCATTCGCATTTCGTAATTAGAGATTGTGTGAGGATATTGAGATGAGATTCTTTATGTAGAACGTCACAAAAAGTTCAGAAGGAATTTTAGTTCTGGTTTTCAACCTGAGCTATGTTTGATAAGGTATTAAGTATAAGAAGTACATCTGACATAGATATTATAAACAGATGTAATTATTATATGAAAGGTGTTGATTGATCGTAAATGTGTCATTTAGGTGCCGATGCTGTGTTGCTTTGGGTAATGTTTTGTTATTGTTCACGATTGTATAAGAACGTTGTCGGGTATTTGCCATTGTATCCTAACACAGTTTAACTTAAAATAAACTTTTAATATTAGTTAGTAGTTCTGACAATACGTCATTTGTGTTTTATGGTTTATTCATGTGTGAGTGGTAACGCAAGGAAAAAGGACCTTATGGGATTTTCTTCTATTTTAAATACATTGTAACTTCCTAAACTAAACAAAAATAGATTTTTATTAGTCTCGTCCCGCATTCTGTCAATTTATTTCTAATGTTGTATTTGAACATAGTGTTGTGGAAGACTTTGGATTTCGAGTGTAGATAAATTATTTACACTTTGCATCCCATGTTCAGCATATACCTTTTACTTACCATTACATAATAATAAATTTCACAATAGACAAACACACATTGCATCTCCGTTTGGCCTGAGAATGGAAGGAGTTTCATTTCGAAAGGTGTAACCAGCAATTGAATTCAAAATAACCGTTAAGGGGACATCTCTTTTCAATGTGAGTTTTGAATATTAATTAAACAATAGCAGCTCATATCTAGTAAAATTGTTCATGCCGTTGTTTAATATTTTAGCAGAAATTAATTTGAGATAAGCTGGTTGACCGAGGATTATAAACTTTAAACACCGTTTCCCCCAGATGCTTTTTCTTTTCCGTTTTTCGTAAGATCCGTTTTCGCGTGTCCACTCACGTATATTGTTACGTAACTCGCAAGCATGAGACACTTCATTGTGAAGTAATGTTACTAGTCAGTTGCAAATAATATTATCATTTGATATAATACAATAGAAATACTGATATTCATAGGTCATTTGGATTTGTCACAAAGAAAGATGTACATCTTAACAGCTTGCATATAAACTTTAGTTTGTGTAAATTGAAAATAAACTGAAATATTAGGTGAAGGAACGATTATTTAAAATTCTAGCGTTAAAAGACATTTTTTACATAAAATGCAGACAGTGAGAAAATCCACCTGCAGAAATAGGTGAAGTGAGCCGAAGCTCTTCTGTGTTTGCTTTTATACGCTCTTTTACGTTTTATTTCTCGTTTGACGTGAGAAAAAATCTTGTACAAACGAATCAAATAAAACATCCCGACTTTTAGGTTTTTCGAAAATGTATTTTCAGTAACTTGATTTGGGTTAGATAAAAGTTTTGGGGGTTGCTTTAGTATGTATTTCTAACTGTTACTCTGCAAATAAAAAGGATATATTTTAGTGCAAATAAAGGATTATATTCATTTGCATCTTACTGCTTTAAATCTGTTTATCATATTTTACTGCACAGATGCATCAATTACGAAATGAGCATTAAGTAAATGAGACAATTACTCTTACATTGAGTAGTTTAGTTTTGGACAGAGTTTATTAAATTTATTCTATGAAGAACGCCAAATCTCTCTTATTAAATGCTCTAGATGCCCAGTGTATTTGCATATCTAATTTATATGTTCAATATCATTACTTATTATTTTTCCTGATACATAATCAGTAGTACACAGATTTATTTTTAAAAATATACAGAGTCTGTTCGTTTGGAATTAATTGTACACTCAAATTCATTAAAAATACCAATTCATTAAGAGGTTTCTAGATAAAAAATGTACGTGTGGTAATATTGAATCCTCGAATAATCTTTATGTAGTATATGTAACATTATGTATGCTACAAATCATATATTCTACATACTGGTATTCTCGGACCTTTTCCATCGGTCATTTTTTGTGATTATGAGTGTATATCGTCACCTTGGAACCAGAAGATAGTATGTCCACTTTTGCTACTTCTGAGAAAAAACTAGTTTTAAAGTTTGAAGTTCCATTTAAAGTCTTTATAAATCATTATATTTCTAGCCACTTGGAGATCGTTTTATTAGATATTTTGGGGGTTGATACCCTTCCGTGCAAGGTCTTCGAATCTATTTTACCAAAAAGTGGATCTAGTACCTTCTGGCTCCAAGGTGACGATATGTTTTAATATAGCTACAAAAGAAATTGTGAATATTCGGAGGTAATCCAACTGCTTATCAAAGGGGAAAGGTGTCCTACAACTCAAACCAGAACAAAAAATATTAATTTGAACATGGATCGAGAAATGTATTTATTTTCGAGAAGCAGTCAAGAATTCGGGTTAGAAAGAGTACGTACAGTAGGTAGTAATATAAAAACTACTTACATATTTTTTAAAATTAACGGATATAATACACATAGTATAAAATGTAAAGTTCTGTACGTTCCATGTTTTTAAGCCCTCATTTCAAGCATTTAGCCCAATACAATCAGCTGACTGAAACTGAGTTTTCAACTTGTGTTTTTCTGTTTCGAATATTTTCGGATTTTCTCCAAAACTAATTGTTGTTCGATCCTCCTTTATGAGGCTTTTTGTTTTTGAAGTAAGTTTTGTGTGGCTTTCCATCTTGTAATAACAGTTTGGCCCCACCTCGGATTGAATCAATTAAAGTGAAATATTAGTGAGTCATACACGAAGCGTACTTTTCATATCGGGACAGAAGGAGCAGCCAAAGAATATTAGATGTTCTGGAAAACAAAATGAGAGGTTGGCAAGCTGTTGTAATCACCTCCTCAGTTAATTTCCTTTAGTATGCTGCGGGTGAAGAGTCGCCACTGAACAAAGAGGGAATCTCTTCTGAATAGCAGACTTTACTCAATGAAGGACGAATTCCTATCACGCAAAGAGGAGACTTGCACAACTTACACCAATCTTCAAATCGTTCTTGGCATCTACATTTGCAAGTTTGCTTACAGAGCGTACAATTGTCTACACACATGGAGGAACACCTACAACTCAAACTGTAAATATACATTTACTACATTATACTTGTATAATAATTGGAAAGACATTTAGCGGTGCGTAAGTTTTTGGTCTTCATATCGGCTATTTAAGTTCTATGAGGAAATAACCGCTAACTCTCAGTAGTGCACTCTTGGTATGCTTTTGTATTTAACATCAGGTTTGTTTTCTAGCATTAATTTCAGTTAACGCAGTCCTTCTTACAAAGCAATAGAAAGGAATGTATATTTCCCTTTAGTGATAAAACTTTAAGATACACGGCTGCTTTTTTTAGTAATGGAGATATTCTTATATATTTCACAACATCAACGGTTTAAAAAACTAACGTAATCACTTTAATCTTTTACGCCCTCTATCAGAAGTCAACTATTAATAATTCATAAATAATTAATATCTGAATTTGGAGGCATATTTCAGAGGAATTGTTCTCTGCATACTACTTTCGTAGCAGTTACGGCTCTTGAAATTCCATTCGGGATTAGGGAAGCAGCCAGTTATGTTCCTGCTGTCAGCAATTCTGACTCGACAGTCTCAAAAGGAGAATGGCGGGATGAATAACGTGTATCAAGATCTGCCTCTGTGCAAGAGCATATGGTAATCTAATTGTTCCTTCCGTGCAGGAGCACAATTCCTGTGCTCGCAAGGGTTCAAGTTCGAGTCTCGGTCATCAAATTAATGATTTCGTAAATGTGAGTTCCGCCCGCACGAGTTAAAGTACAATTTTATTTAATACAAGCTCTTAGTCCACTGGTTCTACACGAGTAGTCGCCTGTGCAGATGTACTAGCTTTCAGTTCAGGTGATAAGGGACTGCTCGATACCTTTCGGGGGAATCTTCTTCCGTAAAAAAGCTGCAACAAGCCGAAATCGTTTCTAACAAGAAATTATCGATCGATGGGTTTCTCAAACGCAGGCAATCTATTTACTTCATCTCAGTGTTCTGGAACCAACGAAAGGGTTGTACACAGTGGGTACCCTGTTAACGACGCAGAGAGAGAATCACTTCCTCAGGGAATCTCGTTCCGTTTGCTGAGAGTGAGGAGTCGTCACTGAACAAAGAGACTTCACTAAATATGGGGCGAATTCCTGTCACGCAGACCTGAACGTTTTATATCAACGTTCGACGTGTTTTTGACAACTGCATGTGCATTTTTGCTTGCATCGCGTACAATAGTCTACACAAATGGCGGGACATTTCTAATTTAAATTTTAAACTCTAAATATACAATTGTGAACGTCATAATACGTGGAAATACATTTAGCAGTACATAAGTTTTCGTCTTCATTTCAACTATGTAAATTCTATGGGGAAATGACAATTGAAGACCTGAATTGAAAAACATCCCAAGTCCACTTTTCTCGTATTTGCATTTTTTCTGTTCGTCGGTATCTATGTTCCAAGGACTATCCACTTGCATAAATATTACACCCTAATCCCACAACAGAAACCTTTCTTTAACACGTAATAATTTCCGCTGGATAGGATAACATACGAAGACCTTGGACTGTTGTTCGTTCCTCCTGAAAAATATACTCCGGTGGACTTGGGATGTTTTTCAATTCAGGACTTCAATTGTATTTCGGTAAGTTCAATGTTGATACGCTTTCATATTAAAATGGGATACCTTTTCATGCATTAATTTCGGTTGAAAATTACTTTTGCAAAACAATAGCAAAGGGAGAGGAACCTCTATATTTCCCTTTAGTGATATAACTTCCTTTAAGGCATACTTCTGATTTTCTTTATTGGAGAATTTTAAAAAAATATTTTACATCATCAAAGGTTTTAATAATTCAGGTAAATACATTAATTTTTTACGCCAAAATTATTATTAATTCACTAGGAATTAATACCTCATTGTGGAGGAAGTCCACGTGATAGATTACTCGATCCTGTTCGGGGGAATCTTCTGTAGAAGATGCTGCAACGTGTCAAATTGATCTACTTAAACTTAAGAAGTAATCGGCGGAGGGTGGTTCTCAAATGCAGGGAATCCTTTTAGTTCTGTGAAGGGAGACAGAAACTCCTCTCGTATGTTGCCAGTGAGGAGTCCTCACCAAACAAAGGGGGATCTCCTCTTAATAGGAGAATTCCTATCACGCAAAGAGCAGTGAACGTTTTACACCCATCTTCAAAATGTTCTTCACAACTGCATATGCATTTTTGCATGCATGTAGTGCGATTGTCTATACACATCTTTCAATCTGCATGACTTATTTGATTTTGAATTCAGATACGTGGAAAATGAATTTTATGAACTGCAGTCTAGTTTTCGACATTGAATATCAGGCAGTTATCAATCCATGGGGTGACGTTTTCATTAATTTTCAGCAAAATAATTTCAAATAGAACGTTCACATACATCATAACCTATAATGATTATTATATTTGACATTGTTTACTTCAAAATTTACGGATCGTTCAAATATTATGTCAGCATCCAGCGGAAGGGGTACAAACTTTGCTTATTTCTGCAATATGATTCTCTGCGTGTTAGCAATAAGGCATCTGCTTAATTTTGCTTACTGAGGGGGAAGAATCTAAACTGACCTAAATGCTGAGGTAATGATTAAGCGACCCCTTAAAATAAACATTTCGTTTCTGGAGTTTATTTGTTCATGACGCTTTGGAAACGCTCTTCATGTATTCTTAGCACAAATTACAAGATTCATCCGATTTATAGCTGCTTTCATAATAATTTCCCATACGTCTCCCTTCCGATTATTTCCGCATCTTACCTTATTTCGGAGCAGGGAATTGTCAAATCTCTGAAATTATTCCAGCCTGACATTGACTTCCATACTTCATATAACTGAACGCTGAACCTTGGTTTATAGTTTCTTGGAAACTATGTTTGAGTAGCGCCCACCCTGGCAAATTAAGGGTTTCATTCACATACACACCCATTACCCAGAATCTTAAGGTTAATATAAAGCAAAGATCTCCAACCAAAGATGGCAGCACTACCTCCGTGTCTAATGTATGTTTATCGTTGCATGAAATTTCTTTGCTGCTCCTACAAATTCAAGCGTAGAGAGTTCTAACTTTCAGGGAAGAAAGTTCATAACCAATTCAAGAGTTCGATCAACGTCGATTTTTAATTTTCTTTTTTGTTCATTGTTCAAGAAACTTTATTGTTATAGGTTTTATATTCACAACAACAATCAAGCGATTTCAACAATGAAGAAACACGTAAATAAAAACTAGGTAATGATCAAACTCTTGAATTTGTTATGAACTTTCTTTCGTGAAAGTTAGAACTCTCTAGGTTTGAATTTGTAGGAGCAGCACTGAAATTTCGTTCAACGATACAAATACATTAGACACGGAGGTAGTGCTGCCATCTTTCCTAGGAGATCGTTTCTTTACATTAATCTTAACGACATGCGCTACCAAATGTTTGCAAAGGCAGCAACAAAACCTAAATTGAATCTTTGCAGATTTCCTCCAACTGAGGATGTTGCACGTTTTCACGCCCTGAGGTCATACCATCAAGTGCAATCCCTTCATGTATTTCATGTAGCTGCAAGAAAGGATGCAGCAGTGCGTGTGGGTGCAGAGAAGCAGTGCTCAATTCCTCATCGATGTGTAACTTTTACGTCGGACAGTCGTGCACGAATGTGCCTGAAGTCGTTATCGATAGCGACACCGAAGACGGGGCACTCCATCTTTGATTGAGCGCTTAGATGAGGAGACAGCAACTGGTATGTCAGAAATTGAACAGCTTGAGGATGTTACAGTGAGCATGGAAGTTGAAGAGATCATTTCCGGTCCTTCTAAGCGACGCAAATTGTAAATATTTCTGTTACTGTGATTTCAGGTGTTTCATTATTGTAACATGCGTGGTTTACAAAGTAATAACTTAAATCTCACTGCTTATTTGTATTATTTTTTTAAATTTTTTTAATTACCTTAAGTTTGAAGAGCTGCATCTTGGAAACAATTAGGCTGAGGAAAGGCATTCTGCGCTCAAATTGTAGCAAATTTATTGTTTTTTAATATTGGGAATGACACTACGGTGAAACCCAAGGTTTAAGATATGTCGTGTGAAAAACAAAAAGTTCGAAATTGTTTTCAGTATGGCGACATGCCCAGGTCGAGAATTTGGATTTTTAATAAGGCCCCAACATGCGAAACATATCCAAAAATCATAACTACCCGAACTTTTGCAAGGTACAATGTACAGATTGACTGGCGTATTTTTAAGTAAGTCTTGGCCGCTATGTTACCCATCGTCTCCCCACCCCATCCCGAAGGCCACAAATAAATTCAAAATGCTTGCAGTCTGACTGGCAGTTCTGTGCTTCGAAACACCGTGCATACCCATGAATAATTGTTTGCACACGTGTATACGTCCATTACTAAAATTTAAAGAATATTTATAGCTTTGAGGTTTCCTCTTTCCATTGTCAGGACCTTCTTAATTTAACAAGATTCATTTCCATAAACTACTATTTCGCAAGAAAGCACTGTTTTTTGCAATCCATGTCAGAAAACTTCTATCCGATTTCCGGGTGACCATGTTCAAAATATTTTCTAGGACGCCCACAATTCCAGTCGCCTTGGTGCTCACTATTTTCCCGAATAGTTCACATATTCTAAATCTTCTCTCAATTTCTTTTAATTACTTCTCCCTTATATTCCACTCTTTTCACATCTTTCTTCTGTTTTCTATTTCCCTCAACAGGAATACAAACTCACCTAGCTCCATCTTGGCGTTAATAACGATTAGCTGACCTTATCCTTGTAGTCAAGAATAACGTCTGCTGAAGTATTACATGCAGAAATGATAGCTTTACTTTTCCAGAGAGCAGTTATATAACTCAAAATCTAATTAAAGAGAGAGAGAGAAAAGTCTGGTTTATGAAATAAATGACTGAAGAAGAACTTGGATTTCCTTCGTTTCCATTTCATATTTCCTGGTGAAGGTCTTGTTTCTCAATTTTTTAATAATAATTTCTTCACCCAGGTTTTTAGGCTTCAGCAGCTATTCTTAATTATTTGTCCACGTTTGACATCCTGTGTTTTTCTGTTTAAGTGATGAATACGAAAAAGTGTCTTTGTCCTCCTGAATAGTTTCCATGTTCTTTTTGTCTTCTTCTCGGAACGTTTATTTGAACACGTAACAGATAGACAAGCTCATTTTCAGGAATACTAAGCCCGTTAAGCATTTTTGAGGAATTATAGAAAACCTGGCTAGTTCTACATGGAAATTATGCTGAACTTAAATATCAAAGTTGCCAAAGTCAGAATTCTTTTGGAAATCTAATGAGATGGTCTGCACTAAAAACACTCAACTTGCCTCTCTTAAATCGAACAACGTAGGTGTTTATGGTCGAAATTTGAAAAGATTTCTTGAATCAAATATTTTTTACATGAAATCTCTATATTTCACAGTGTTGGGCGAGGCTTGGAGCCTGGATCTTCCGTTCACAACAGCTACCAAATTCTCCAATTTGATTATGTTCCCCCTACATCTGTTGTCTCATTGACGAGTGTAGTGGATCTACCTCCATTGTATGTATCCCATATGTATACACGAGTTATCTGCCTGACTGTCAGTTTACAGCTGAGTACATGCTCATTATCTAGGACCGTTTTTGTGTGAGAGGGTGTATGCATTTTGTGTGCATTATGCGCACAGTTCCTGTCAAGTGTTAGGTTACTGTATACAACAGTAGGCCTTAATTTGTTTATCTGTGGATGTACATCTTTCACCAAGTTGGTTTTTATGAACTTCATTACTGGATTTTTATACGAGTTAATCGATTTCCTTTTTAAACTCTAGTTTCGGATTAATTTTTCCCTGATTGATCATTGAATTTGTTTTCGTTCTTCAGCTATTTCCCTTGGTGTTTGAATGTTTTAATTGTGCTGTCATCCTTTGGCTTTTGTTCCAGCTCTCTGCTGCTTGAACTTTGTTACATTCATTGTGGCTCTCTGTTTTTCCTTTCTTGATTGAGGTTTCCTATTACTCTGTCGGTTTTCTTGATGGTGTCTAGCTTTTCTGAATTTTATAATACCTTCCTTCACTTGTTTAATTTGGTGGTTTCACTGAACTTCTTTATATCTTGGGTATGCTGAGGGGTTTTAGTCCTCAAAACTGCCATTTTCCTGTGTGTCAGTGACAGCTTTCCTTTTTTTTTTTACGTGTTTGGGCAAACTTTGTTAACTGGAATTTCACTCTGTTGGGTTCTTTCTTAGTTAAATATTGTACATCATCAGTTATTTTGTGTGAAGGTTGCTTGTGCTAGGCACTGTTTCAAGTTCCTTGGTCTGTTATAGGCGATTAGTGGCAGTTCTCTCAGTCATTTTATCTCTTGACTTCTTAGAAATTTTGAATTAGTTTCTTCTTTTAGTTTGGGTATTATTCTACTGAAATAATAAATGTATTTTCACATCTTCTTCTTCTTTTCGTCTGTTGGCCGACTGGTTTCAGAAGTTCTTTTAATTATAGTTTCTGTTTGGACCATTTTGTTTTTGTATCTTCTAGCAATAAATGCTTGTAATTCTTTTCAGACGAAATCCCTGACTTTTAATCAGTGAGTTCTTTTAGGGTAGTTGGATGTGCCGAGTCTGCGTGTAAAATGTCATGTCTTGTAGTAGGTTTGTAATATCAGTTCGTTTAGTCTTCTCCTTAGTGTAAAGTCCAGAAAATTGAAGACTTGTATTAAAAACCAGACTAACAAGAGAATTAATTATTCATGTTATTGCTAAAGTACGACGACCTACGTGTCTACCCCAGTGCAATAAAAACTGGCATTCACTCTGTAAGTGTTTCAAATTGGCGCTACTAGAATGCTCCTGGCGTTACTGATAACGTAAAATCCAAGTAGTTTTTTTGTGTTTGTCTCAAAACAATGATTTTGGCATATATGGTCCGGTTTTTAATACATATCAATTAATACTAATATGGCTCGACTCAAGTGCGAACTCAGATCCTCTTGCATTCCTGTGTAAATTGAATATATTCCATAAAATATTCCTACAACGTCATCAACATTATCTATTTTGAAATAAAAGTTTCAGAGGGGTTTTATCAGTCAATGCTAGTTCAGGATGTTGGCATGAGCTACAGAAAGAGATGCTTCAGTAGCCGCGCCTTTCTTTTGAAGGAATCCATGGTTGCCAAAACTAAAAATATTTGGATCAACAAAGCATCTCAAATTTCGAGCATTAACACCTGTGTAGGTGAATTTTACAGAGGAAAGTTTGGTCATTTTTAGTCCAGTCCGCTGTATTGGATCTTGGCTGCCATATTGCATTTCTAGAGCGATTATAACTTTGGCAACGATGATATTTGAATTCAGCATACTTCTTATGTAAAACTAGCCAGGTTGCACATAATTCCTAGAATAAAAAAGCAAGAAAGAAAAACATTATGCAGTCATTGTCATTTTTTTAAAGCGTTTTTCGAAATTTATTCCAGTCTAAGATCTGTTATTACAACACACAGTAGAACCACTATTTTTTTCGAAATACTAGTTCGCACTTCTGTATTGTTACCAACCACTCAGCGGCTGGAGAATAAAAACGACTTTTTAATAACGTTCCTATCCATTCAGAGTTTGATGTATAAGGCTCGTGAACTCCATTGCTGTATTTTTTTCTCTCTCTCTGTAGATTTCAGAGCTTCTATTCTCCGAGTCCAGAAACCACACGGGCGAAATCAATTTTGAAAGATTCTTTCTCAATGTTTGTTGGCATTCGTTTATTATAATTGTTGGTAAATTCATTAAAGAATGTCTCCGTCACAATGGTTTCATTTATCTCAACAGAAGCAGGGTGAGTCGGGCCCTGGCGTCAACCTAAAAGCAAGAGTCGGAGTATGTGCTTAACCTCTACACGGTGAGGATTATTATAGAAGCTACCCAAGCCTCGTAGTTGCGAGAAAACGTCTTCTACGACGTCTATAGTTTTCTTGTCAAGATATATGAAATATCGCCAGACTTGCTTTATGAAAGAGTCCTTATAAACTGCAAATTAAAATCAAACATCTTGTTGAAAAAGCAGTAAGTTCATCTTCAACACGCAAGATCAAAATAGCATTTCCCATTTCTTCTTAAACATTCTTCAGCTTTTCATAGTTTATACCAAAACCACATTTCAGTTCATTTTGACAGTCAAATGTGCAGGAATTCGTGTCAGCACAAATGCGAGAAATTGCCGTTGTCTTTTTTTTCTTTATAGGAGCGTTTGGTTTTTATTTTGTACGAAACGTCGACTTCAAACAAAGAGGATACATTTTATTCAATATTGTCCTCTTTCGTCCCTCAGTAACATTCCTCGTCAGCGTGGACAACAGGGTGTCTCAATGTTGCCCTCCACTGTCTCATTATTACCTTTTTGAAGGGTGATTATGAGACTGTGTTTTTCTACAATTTCTCGAAATGGGGCGTCCTTCAACAGGTTCTGTTAAGTAGAAAAAGTCATTATTTTTATCACCTAACCGCACCCTGCAGTTTCATTTTCAATAATCGTTCATCCTGCCAAAAGATACAGCAAAAGTGCCACAACTGTCTCATAATTACCCTTTCTCATGGGGAAAAGAAGACCTCGACTTTATAAAGGAAATAGGTAAGCGTATCAACCAATTATCTGGTGATGATACAGCAAGCACCTTCCTAATTCAAAGAATAAGCATGGCAGATCAAAGGAGTAATGTTACCTTAATGCAGGGCAAAGATCTCGATGAGATATTCGTACTGTCATTTTTATTTTTATTTATTTGAAGGAACGTTTGCCACTTTCCATAATTATGAGTAGATAACTGTTAACATGAAGCCTACCGTTGTAGCAAATGAAATGTTTCCTGAAGGAGCTGGACCATACATACGTGGAGATGGAAGAGGCAGGAGATTCTGGTGGCCTCTTAATGGATTTGGCGGCAAATGAGAAAGCGCTTCACGCCGACATTTCCAATGATTTCGAAGATACGAGGGTCATTCAGAAAGTAATGCCTCCAAGCCCACTACTTGACCAATAGTACTGCAAACATTCTGAACTGTTTATCATTAATGCACTGATGTTTAAGCTATAGAATGTCACTTGTTTCACCTTCCTATCTCTTCTCGTCCCAGAGTAATGGAACAATCCATGGCATGCATTCAGTCCGGTGGAAACAGCGGGCTGTCAATGAATTTCTGACTGCGGAAGGTTGTGCGCCCAGCAACATTCATCGCCGTATGACTGCAGTTTACGGGGATGCCTGTGTTAACGTCAGCACTGTGCGGAGATGGACAAGGACTGTGAAAGACCAAAATCCAGCCGCATCAAATCTCCATGATCACGAACCACTGCAGCGCCTGAGGTTCATGGACATTCTGCCTCATCCTACCTATAGTCCGGATCTTGCGCCCTGCGACTTTTTGGCCTTCCCCAAACTTAAGGGCCAACGCTACAGTTGTGACGCGGAGGTGGAAGCAGCAGTTCGGCAATGCTGTCGCCAGCAGCCACTATAATTCTTCGCCGATGGCATGAAAAACCTTGTTTCGCGTTGACACAAGTGTGTTGCCTGTAATGGGGACTATGTTGAAAAATGATGCCACCATTTGTAGCTAAGATTGCAAACTTTCCACTGATACCTGTATCGGTGCTATCTGTCAAACACAAATAAAGGTATCACCTTGGAGGCATTACTTTCTGAATCACCCTCGTATATTTGATGATGACGATCTGCAGTGATTATGATGGTGGCCTTCCGAGCTTGTAACAAGAATGATTTCCATTTCTAACAATGGAATACCGGTAGTAACATTTTGATTTCTACATCAATTAGAAATAAATAAATAGTTTATATTTTGTAAATTAAATGTAAAAAAAAATATACGTTAATGCTTAATGTATAATTATATTTTTCTGTAATAAAGAAAACAATAATATTTCATTTTTTTTATTTTGTTCTTATCTACAAAATTGTTAAAACATTAGTCAATGGTATGTTTTTGTACAGTGGAATAATCGTAGGATCCTAAAAAACACGTAGTTGACTAAAGTAATACTGATTATGAATTACAGTTCGTTATATTTGAAAAGAAAACAACAACATACAACTCAAAAGAATGAGAGTACAGTTTTCAAACAGAGGAGTACAGTCATCAAAATCATACACAATCAATAAATAATATTAATGAAACTTACTTGTTCTAGTAACTGGCCCTGCGAAGTGTATTATGTGTAATATAAGTTTGGTTCAAAGAGGGCAGAATCCAGTTGAGTGTATTTGGTTCAAAGAAATTTTAGGTTCGATCAAAGACATACTGTGATTAAGTAGTATAAAAAGTTCTGAAGGACAATCATGTAAAAGGAATACATCTTTTATGTTTACACACCTAATTTGCTCAGAAGGTACCCAGAGAAATGAAAGATGTCTCTCCTTTTCTCTGAGTTGTCGTTTCTTTCGCTAGGAACAGCACAACTTGTCAATTTCTTGAAATATATAAACAAAAGCAGGCATCAAACGCCTGTATACAAAAAATAAATAATTACATAAATTATATTCCTTCCTATTACACTAACACTTTGCCTTATAAAGAGATTTAAGACTTGATAATCAAACAAATTAGCTGTATTTTTGAAATCTCTTTTTCATAGTATTGCATCTACTTTGCCTCCAAAGATAGCCACGCGAAGAGAGAACAGTTCTCATCCGTTACGAATCCTTGTGGCGAGGAGTGAATTACTTTAAGCTTTTCACAGCTACTGTAACCCTTATATTCAACAGAAAAGATGACATGGAAACGAACAGATCTTGAACAATGGCATTTCCCTTATCTGCCGAACACAACAACAGCTTGCTTCATCATAGTGCGGACTCCTGTTCCAGAGATTATTTCATCCGTGTGATAACCTTTGTAGTAGGTTGGATATGACTGGTTTAATCTGGTAATTCGCTGATGCCAAGTTCTACATCCTCTGCCTTCTTTTGTGAAGTAGCATGGATGATATCATAGCTTGGTGGCGCAAATAGTTCGTACGGAGGAGGTGGACTGTCCATTGGTTCGTCTGAGATTGTGAACACGGACATTCGCGGTTCTTGATGATCACGATATCTTGACGAGGATCGCAAACGTTTGCAATTTTTATCGCAGTCAAGTTCATAGAAGCCACACGCCAGAAGAAAAAAAATCAACACACCAAGTACAATCAGATACCATACAATCGTATCCACTTCAGCGGTTTCTGCAAAGAAAGGTAATACAATCACCACTTAAAACTGTTTGAAAGATTGACTTATTTTTCTAAAATAAATAACATATTCTTAACAATAAAGTAAGTTCAAGGTCATATACCTACACAGTATTAACTTCAAAGATGTTATCGATTGTGGTGGCTCAGTTCAAGCAAGTGTGTTCGCCTTGTTGTCGCGAGACTCGTGGTTCTAATTCAGCAATCGAGCATTCTGACATTTTCTCCTATTTCCCTGTTACACCAAGAGAATGTCGGTATAGTGGCTTGAACTGATGCCACAATGGATACTTTCCCCTATTCCTTCACATACATGGACACTGAACGTCCTTGTAGCCTTGAGGTGTTGTAAAGGTCATAACTGTAAATTCCCTTCAAAGTTATTTGATTAAGTTACCTCTCCACAGGGACCGAATAATGAGAAATTAAAAGATGAAAGGAAGAAACCATTAGAAGGCAAATATATTCGTTATCACATTATCTGATATGTTGAAATGATAGTCACACAGAAAGAAATAACTAGATTTCGACAAGACTCATTGTCAAAGCAAAAAAGAAGAATTAGCTTTGTAGGATTATTGAATGTTAGACTCTATGAATTAGTTAGTAACATCATTTATTTGTAAGTCCAGGTTCTCTAAGAGTTCTGATTTGTTTTCCTGACTATCCCATGGCAACATATTCGAGATCGGAGATAAAGTGACGTCATACGATTAACTATAGTTGAGGTAAAACAATAAATAGCATGTCTAATGCCAGAACTAGTGACTAGGATATAGCATGTCTAGTCACTATGATACAGTAGCCGGTCATCTGTTAAAAAAACTGGAACTAGTTATAATTTTAAATGTCATTATTATTATTTTCTAGCAGTTCGCTGGGATTTGTTCAATCCAAGTTTATTTGTTGATATGTTTCAACCCGTAGTTTGGAAATATTGGTATAAGAGATTCACATAGTTTGGTGTTACATTAGAACTTAAATCGCCTGAGTAAATAACGGTATGTATATTCTCTTAACAGCGAGTGTAATGAATTTCTATTTTCAGAATGTTTATCGAGCGTTAGACGTCGTCCAGTCAACCGAATATACGTTTCTTCTGTGATTTGTTGTATTGTTTCGAATAATTAGCTTTCTGCGCTTCTATTCTTTTATGAAAAGTGAGTGTGTAATCTCTAATTATGTTTTTGTGAGCAACAATTGAGCTACAACGCACCCGAAAATATTGGAAAATTTGGTGAGTGATGGAAAACAACAGTAAAAAACTCAAAAGAGGAGGCCAAGAGATTTAAAAGATAAACAGTCCTAAGGAAAAACATCGATACGGCACAACCTATCTTAGTATATCTTCCGAAATACAGCTGTTGTCCAAGTTCAGGTGATTCTCAAAACCAGTGAGGTAAATCCATAAACATACCATACAGACGTTCTTCATCTACATAAACTTGGGAACAAGCCGTGCAAAAGCTGCAGACTAATACAGTAGAAGTCCAATAGTCCGGCACGTTCGGGACCGGCCCGGTGCCGGATTACCGAAAATACCGGACTATCGGGCGGTACCCCTTACTACTGGTATAGGCTAAGCCGTACAGCGAAAACAATGAACTAAACCTGTGTGTGGTGACGGCCGAGCAAACTCCGAACGCTTCCGATTGATTCCGAACAACGCTGATTGCGTCTAACAATAGCAGACGCGTAGTGGACACTTCCGGGTGGTTCCGAACCGCGCCAAGCGCTTTCAACTGTCGTTCACAAGCGTTTACAGGGGAAAAAACTGGGATGGTGCCAGACAATCGGGCGTTCCGGACTGTTGGATGCCGGTCTATTGGACTTATATTGTACCATTCAAATGAACAGCATCGAGTAAACAGATTTCCGCCATCCTGACATGCATAGAAAGAGATTAGAGAAGTCGTTGGAAAAGGAGCAGCTTCTAAGCAGGTGGTTGGGTCGAAATTTTCAGGAATATCTGTCGAACATATTTCGACACTAAATAGCTGGGGATAATATATGCCGTTTTGGATTAAGTACTTTTCTTGATAGCCGGAAAGTTCAATAATAAAAGAACATTTCTAACAATTGATTACAAAAACTTCTGCATTCCGAAGTTCCTGAGTTCGATTTCAGCGGCCTCTCATCCTGACTGAGCATTTCATAGTTTTCCCTCAGTCACATCAAGATAATAACATATACCTCATAATAGATAGACTTAGCACACTTTCCCATTTGTGGCTGCGCTAAAACTAGTGGATTTTTGTTCAGAGCACGTTATTTTGAATCTGTCCACTAGGTAGCTCTGCCATAGACCTCATAGTAGAATATGACGTCTATGGCACAACCACCTAGCGGATGGATTAAAAATCACGTGCTTTGAATAAAAATCCATTAGTTTTAGCGCAGCCAGAAATGGGGAAGCGTGATAAGTCTATCTATTATCATTGAGGTATATGGTAATACCAAGATAGTACCTTCGAAACTAGGCCCTGGTCGACTTCCCATATTCTCTCCCCATCTCTATCTCTACCTGAGTCATAGTTGCATAGAGGCCATAAATGAAATTAAAATTCAAAGATTAGAAGAAACTGATCGAGAACAAGCACATGAACTGGAGCAAATCGGATATTTTCTATATCCTTTATACTCTGAACCTCGGCCTAAACATTGCTCTGATATATTTATTTACTCGGACACCTCATGCCTCTTTCATTAACTTTTAGCTGTAAATGTTTTACATGCTCTTTTTTAAACATTTTTAAAGCGCGCAGAGAACAACAGGAAACCTAAAACACTATCCTCTGCAATCTGAACTTTGCATCCCCCAACCAGTTTCAAAACTTCTGCTTAAATATTTCTTCTAGAAGGTACCATCTGTCTACACAGAGGTGGATTCTTAGACGTATCAAAGATGTTGTATTATCGTAAGATCAGTGGCTTGCTAATAGACAAAGGTCATAACGACGGGTATTTTGGAACATATCTTTCCCTGCAATTGTAGTGAAAGTTGTAAGAGAAACATGTCTCCAAACACCAAGACAGTATTGCAAAATTTAAAATTAACAGAGGCGTTATTTACGTAAGAAATGACATTGTACATAGCTCCGCGCAATGCCGATATATAAGATAAAAACTAGAAATTTTGGTTTATCTTTGGAACAAATCAGAATATCATTCATAATGAGCAATGTATTATCACAGAAGTGTTCCTTAATTGATAATTAATTGACGTTTGAAAAGCTTCCAGTTAAGTCTCATTCAAAATTATAATCCGTATTCTTCTCAGTTATCTCAGTCTGACTTTAATCCGTGGAGACTGTGAGTCTAAGACTGATATACGAATGCCACTCGTCCTTAACGTCACCTTGGTCACCATTTTTTATGCTCCTTGCCAAGATACGCAAATAATTCAGCTACTTCTCCACGAAATTTCATCCGAATTCATGTAATGGCGAAACTAAATGGAGCAGCAGTTTTTGTATTCCGTCCTCAAAGAAAGTTCCTACCTAAATGGCAAGCCTCATGTTGGACATGAGTTCGTTCTTCTTGAAAGCTTCGACGCCATAATCCTCTCTCATGAACTGACTTCCGTACACAACACACACACTCCGATGAATTTCGGCCGTTTTCATTTCTTCAACATTCAACATGGTCAGTGAGATCAAAGATCCAGCAATTGCAAAATTTGCTCTCTCAGCTGATTCCTTCAAGTTGACGGACTGAACGCAGCCGAAGTTCATCGGGGAGTGTGTGTGTTGTGTACGGAAGTCAGTTCATGAGTCTGTTCTGTACAGAAATGGCATCGAAGCTTTCAAGAGGAACGAACTCATGTCCATCAGGTTTTAAGGTGTAGCGGTCAATAGCTGTATTGAAAGGGATCGTGGGAAACGTGATGAGGATGGAGCAGGCTATAATCTGAATCTCTTGCATATGTGAACACAGGTTGGGACTGCAAGATTCGTACGCACCAGTATATTTTTAAGATTGGATTGGGCATACGCTATGTGGCACGACTATCGCATTACCCTTTTGTCTCTGTACATGTGTTCATCTTCTGTGTCTCCTTACTTGACAAAGATCGTACTGATCTAAAGACAGTGATCTATATGCCTGTAGTGATTGTTCTATGTTTTAAACTGGAGCAATAATGCTGTAAATATTCCTTCATATTTTTAATATCACTAATGCAAAGGAAAGCCGGGAGGGCAATTTAGGGAAAAATAAAAAAGAAGGGATTACTTACAACGTTATAGTTTATGTAGTAATCATAGAAGCAGTCACTATATTTCGAACAGATCGTTCGAAACAGCATTTTCGCTACATATCTTTACATGATCCCTTCCTGAAATGGTTAGTCAATTGTTCTAAGTTTGATGTATCGTTCGCTAGGTGGCATCACTATCCCTCTAGCTTTTTTTGTGTTCATGTGTTCGTCGCCTATTCTTACTTGACAAAGGACGATTTGTTCGAAATATAAAGATCGTTTCTGTAATTTTAGTGATTACCACAGAAACTATAGATTGTAAGTAATCCTTTCTCTTTTATCTGTTTTTCCATCTTATATAAATATGGTCCAGTTGGCAACATGGCCTCTCCCTGGCACCAGTCCTCTCTCTCTCCGTCTCCTCGCCTATCATATAACACGCCTTCGGCGAAATGTTACCATGTCGCTGTTGTGTGTGTGTCAAGTTCCCATACACTTGCCTGTACCACCAATAATGTAACATTTTTTTACATTATTTCATCATCCACATATAATTTCGTGTATAGTCGGAATTTCTTTCAATGCACGTTTTGTTATATGTGAAAGTAATACCATAGACCTCATAATAGATAGACTTATCACGCTTCCCCATTTCCGGTTGCGCTAAAACTAATGGATTTTTGTTCAGAGCACGTGAATTTGAATCCATCCGCTAGGTAGCTCTGCCATAGACCTCCTAGTAGAATATAACGTCTATGGCAGGGCTACCTAGCGTATGGATTCAAAATCACGTGCTCTGAATAAAAACCCATTAGTTCAGCCAGAAATGGGGAAGCGTGCTGAGTCTATCTATTAGGAGGTCTATGATTACACCTATGCATAATGCCTCCCTTCGGACTATCAGCGACTTGTCATTTCCCTGCCACCTCGAGTTGCTGCACCTTGCCGTGCTCGAGGAGGTCCCACACGTTATTTGGTAGGTCCCCCATTCACTTCAGTGTATACATATATCATGTGTGAATATGAATATATAAGATAATGCGTTGTGGTAAAATACTTATTGGATGATCATAGTCGACAAATAGCTATTGTTATTTGGGTATGTAAGTATAGCAATCTATAGACTATATAGTCAGATGCAAATAAGATATTCCCTTGTGTTTAGAATTGAAATAGACCGAAACTAACCTAGCCTCGGTTACCACATATACACAATTTAAGTACTAATAGGTTTCCGAAACAGAAAATAAGTATATGCAAGAATACGACTCAAGCTGTGGTTGAAGGTAAAAGGAAGGAAGAACATTAACATAGCTCAGTGGCAGCATTCAATAGAAACCTTTACAGAGGTCAAAATGGGAAGCGAATTTAAAGTTGCACGAAGGGCGTACAGCTGTTAGTCATTAACTAGTATAGATGATGATGATGATGACTAGTATAGAGAAAGTGTAACATCATTCATTGAACTGTTTCGTCCTGTTATTTCAGTTAGCAAAATGGCGGCTCCCTAGCACCAGCCTTCTCTGTCTATCTCCTAGTCTATCATGTGAACACGCTTCAGCGAAACGTTGCCGCACTTATTTACCTGGAGAGATGAGATTCTAGCTGCTCGGCTAGAAGCATGAAAGTTTATGTCTAGAGAACGTTTGACATCACTGCTAATTTTCAGAGCTTTTCATCTTTTGTTTTTATATTGAATTGAATTGAAAAATTCTTTATTTAAGCGGGCGAGGTTCAGCCTATGGCTGTTCTGCCACCTAACCCTTGTCCAAAGAATACATTGAGAGAAAAAATATATAGTCAAAAATAAAAAAAAAAGTTACAAAATCAATTGAGTATAGAAGGTAAAAACATGGCGAACATATGTAAATTTTAAGCAATGGAATCCGTTGGAAAACAACAACAAAGTTTAAAACATGTCAGCATACACACATATATTAACACGGATACTGTGCAGACAATACACAAAAGCATAAAAAGTTACGAGAAAGTCGAGTTAGATACTATTTGGTGATACAGAAAAAAAAAGCTGCGTGAAATTTCGTTGTTCAAATTATTATATGAATATCATGTGTGCTTGAGCTTACCGCTGTTGGCATAGTAAGTACGTGTGAAATACTTTATTGAAAGCATGAAATGTCTTAACTTCTATTATGGAATTAGGTACAGCATTCCATGACCTGGCAGCGAATACTGAAAATGATGCGCTTGTTTGTTTAAGCCGATGACGTGGAATATCTAAGTTCTTATTTCGGCGTGTCGAATAAGAATGAAAAGCAGATCTATTTATTAGCTTCCTATACAGATATTCGGGACATTCTGTTTTAAGAATTCTAAAAACAACACAGCAATAGTGTAAGTACCTTCTTCTTGACATTGTCAGTAAATTGTTGTTATTGAGAACTGGCAGAATATGTTCAAATCTTCTTAAGCCAAAAGAGAAGCGGACTCAAGAATTGTGTACCTTTTGTATCAACTTAGCTTGGTTTATTGTAAGAAGTGGACCAGAGACAGTATCACAATAATCGAACAAAAGTACTACCAATAATGGACAACAATCTTAACAACGTAGCACATATACATTACAGTGAAACCTCTATAAAACGGACACCTCCCGTAACGGACATATTTTGTAATCCCCGACCATCGCTATAAGAATAAACATACTGGCAAATCTCTCTAAAGCGGACACGGACAGTGTTTTCTGTCACTTACAGGCAATATTTACCTCCCTATAACGGACAATTTCATAGTGATTTAAGGATAAACCGCGGATTGTCAATATGGCGACTGTCACGTAGAATGGTTGAACAAATTTCCTTCCACACTTCGTAATTACAGCATGAAAAACATTTTCAACGCTGATGAAACTCGACAATTTTTCGTGTATTCCCGGCTAAACAATATGCTTGAACGAAGAAACGTACTCCAATCGAATGGTAAAATAGCAAAAGAGCGGCACAAGACATCGAAGAGGAAATGGAAGAGAAGAAACCGTGTGAAGTGAAAAATGGCACAAAAGCAACCAATTTCTCAATTTTTTAAGCATTTCTACTTCTCTCTCTTTCTCTCTCTCTTACTCTCTCCATGAAAATGTCACAAACATACGGAAGATGTAATATGCAGTGGTTATCGAAAAGTGCAAAAAAATATAAAATGTTATTTGTAAATTGTGCCCTGAATATAAAGTACAGCTTAGACGGAGAAGGATGCTGTAAGAAAGATTTTAGTTGTATTCATACAGAATAATTGCTTCATCCACCAGTGTATATACTCTTTTGTTGCATATGACATTGCTCACTAATTTATGTAAGAAAATATTGAAACCTCTGTAAGGCGGACACCTCTCTATAGGTGGCTGTCCGCTTTAGAGAGGTTTCACTGTATTGCGTTAAATGATCATCACAGAGTTGTAAATTAGCATCATGGATAAGCGAACATTCTAACTACATCTTGTATGACATTGGAAATAGCCGTTAAGGGTAATAATTGGGTTGGAACAAATTTGTATGATGAGCTATGTCAAATAGCTTCATAAATTAGGATCACCGTTCCCTAGTTTACTATTTACAGTAATAAAACAATCGTGCTGTGGTTTACGATAATGTTGTAAGCTTTTATTACTTATATTAGTTAGTTATGGAACTCGGCTGCCTTTTAGTAACAGGCACTGAATGTAACTTAACCTATTTCAGCGACCTAGCTTTAAATACAAACCGATCTCTTTTATTCCCAAACCTACGTAACGGTACGATATATAATAATCATTCATATGAACCTATATTTGTAAACTACAGGATAAACTTACTTAAAAATTGATGATAAACAGACAATAGGTTGGTTGCACTGATAGACGAACCCGAAGATAAATTAAAATGCTTGTCTGAAAAGGCAGGAGTGTTCAGGATATTATTCGAGCTGAAAAATGTGAAAACATAGGTAGAACCTCAGCGTAAATAGAGTTGAAAATACTCCTGCTGGATAAGTTAATCTTTGACCATTGATATAAAATATGGACACATTTTTATTTGAAGTTCTGTTGTTTCTTGTAATTAAAACTTTCAGTCTTATTTTGAACAGTATAGCTTTATTTAGAATTTGTACATCACATCATACAGAGAGACGTTTTAAAGTACTATCGTTGGTACATGTTAAAACTGAAACATATTTCCCTTTTAAATAGTTGCAACAACAACAAATAAAAGGTATCAAAAATTCAATTCACACTTCAATAAATTTTAAGAGATTAAATGGTTGATTCGTTAGACTGTAACGAATCGTTGGACCTGAGAAGTAGACTATGCCAAGTCACTTTTTGGTCGAAATTGAGTTATCATATTTTTCTTACTTACATTAGCACGATCCTTCCAGTGGTAAACTGATCTTGGTCCGAAAGCAGCTAGTTTCGGAAATAGCCAGTTTTATACTAATCCAAGTCACAGTTTGTGTAAGAGGTAAAGAATGCTATGTGCACTTATCTTATGCTCCGATATCAATATTGAGAGAATAATATTCCAAGTCAGACTTGAAATATACCTCTCAAAAATATATAATTATGTCTTTTATTTCTGATTTACTATATTTGTATATTTAAGCCTATAGGAGTTAAAATCACTCTCTCTGGCACGCAAGAATCGACTACCAAAATTTAGCGACAATGTAGCTGCTATAGAAAAAAACAGCTGGTTTTTAGTCTTTTGTGGCCGTCGAATCGAGCAGACGCATTGCAAGATGGCTGAGAGAAATCGTATGATATTGGAAATGGTCCACAAACAAGCAATTGAAGATAATAGGGAAGAAATTGGTAAGTATTTTTTTACTGTGCTGGTTTATTTTAATTTTGGGAGGAATGAGTAGAGAGATAAAATTTTGGCTTCAGTTGTTTTAATAGATAACTATTTAAATCTGACTCATCCATCTGATTTTTAAAAAGAATTAATCAGAAACAGAAAATCTTTATTTCCAGAGTTGCTTTCAGAAAAAAATTATTTGGGAGTATTTTTAAAAATAAGGGGGATAATATATGCAAAAATACAGGTTTCTTGGTATTCTTCCAGTATGCGCTGGGAGGGTATTTTGCCAATACATTACGACGAAACCGATTTAACTCACGCAAAAGTATCTGGTCCATCCACATTTTTATTTTGAAACGGCGCACATCAGAAATCTGTATAGAACCAATCTTCCTCGGGAAGCATCGAGAATTAACACGGAATTTGCATCATACTTTTTCTAGCATTGCAACCCTCATTTGTATCACTAAGAAAGGAAAAATGCATGAAAACTCACATTTTATTTTTGTTTTCATTGCTTACCAAGGAAGTTCTCAGCCAGAACATGTATGATGTTACTGTGTGAACTTGCGATGCGTAATCATGTCTAGGTTTTCGGCCAATCTACTTGTATTTCTTTTACGTCGTACATAACCCCGCAAATCTTTATTTTTTGTTCGCTCATAAAGCAGTAAGATCACAAGCTGTTGTTTTAGTACGTATTATTTTTTCTGAACCTTATTGGAATACTACGAGGATCCTGCCGAACCCATGGAGTCCGCGGAGCACGGTTGAAGAACTCCTGATATGTACTGAATTACGAACAAATTCAAGTTAAGAAATGTACAAGGCGATTTTGAAAAGTAAGGATACAAAGACTAGTATTCAAGGAAGTGTAAACACACTAAAACACTTGGATGAATAACTTGCATAAAACACGTGGACTGTTGTAATCTTGCTTTCCGAACTCACTTTGTGCATTCGTTGATTTGGATTTGATAGTCATTCAGTCTAGATCAGCGGTTCTTCATCTGTGTTCTGCGGACAATTTGGGATCAACAAGCCCCTCTTAGATTCCAAAAAAAGTTTCTGATACAAAGGCAAGCACTGAGGCATATTAGTAAAGTAAGGTTACAACCCCTGTAAGCGGACAAGTACTATTTTTGTACATACATTTTCTATACTGGCTTTCAGTGTCAGCCTCTTGCTTCCCTCTCGCGGCTGTTTCTCTAATTTTACAAAATGTATACTACAAGCTATTTAGTGATTCAGTGATACAGAATAAACACGTGTTCCTCAGAGGCTGACACTGAAAGCCAGTATAGCCAACCTACACAGTAAAATATTACTTGTCCACCTACAGAGATTGTACCCTTGCTTCATGAATACGCTTCATAGAAATAATTATGATTTCCGTTATTGAAAAAATCTTTCAATTTTTGTCGTTTCAGATGGAGATGGTGTGCCAGGACCTAGTGAGTTAACGCGTTCTCCTACTGCACCAAGTGATATATCTAGTATGGATGATCTTTTGGATGCTGGTGATATTGATGATCCCGATTATATTTGTGAAGAACCCTCATCGGTTTCAGATTCGCCGCCTGAAGAAACTACAATAACTAAAAAATCAAGGAAGAAACGTAGAGATAAATCCATTTGGAAATCTGAAATTCTCAAAAGGAAGTGAGCAGCAGGGAAGGAGTATGTTTCTAGAACAAAGAAAATTGTGGCCGCAAAAAGTGTACGACCTGGTTGTCCTGCAAATTGTCGCCGGCGTTGCTTTCAAATTATCTCTGAGAGTGAAAGGAGGCATATTCATAAACTTTTGGAATTCTGATGTAACAAGCAATCAAAAACGGCAGTTCATATGTTCGGGTTTATACAGGTGAGCCGAAATGGAACTTACAGTGATGTTGAAGTGATAGCAGTTTGGTCTGACAATTGTAGTGGATAAAACCGGACTCTGGTGATCGTGTCTTTATACATGTTGCTGCTTCAAAAGTTTCCAAACTTGAAGATTAGAAACCACAAGTTTCTTCTAAGAGATCACACTCACTTGGAAGTGGATTCCAAACATGCTGTGATTGAGAAGGCCAGGAAAGCGCTTCCGCATTTCTCGATAATGACACCCTGGGATTGGCAGCAACTTGTTAGAAGTTGCAGACACAAACAACCCTTTATCGTTGTTGACATGGAGTTGGAAAATTTCAAGAATTTCAAGGCATTGTGTGGAAAACGCTCAAGTCCTTTGCGTCTTCCTAGAAAAGGTAGTAGTGAACAAGATGTATTCATATCAAAAATGGTTCACATGCAAGTACGTCAAGACAGTCCTGGAGTGCTATACTACAAGGAGAGCTTTGGTGAAAACTTTCAAAGTGTTGACCTAAACAAATCTACGCGACATGCTACATGGCCGGACGAAGTTCCCCAATTAAGTGATACATTGAAGCCTATCAGTTCGGCTAAGTACAAGGATATTCAAAGACTTTTAACGTGGGTCCCCACCATTTGGCATGAGTACTACAAAAACCTACCGCATTGTAATGGTGACGGGAACTCAAGTGATTAGGAACCTGAATGATTCTCAGTGTATTAATAACTGCTTATAATCATTTAAACCATTGAAATCTGAATTAGATCTATGACTAAACACCCTGTAAAACAATAATTTCAATGTATCACGTGTATGATACATTGAAATTACTGCTTTAGAATGTGTTTCTCTCATTTTAAGTAGTTATTACTTTGTTAATAAATAGCAAAAACATAATTTTGTGGTAAAATATTACAAGTCATTTTCCACTAACACTTAAAACATTGTTGCTAACGTTACAAAATACAACTTTAGGACACGGAATAAAACGAAAATGTTTACTTTAAATACCATGTTAGAAAAGTCCTGTATCAGTTTTAAAGTGTTCAATAAACAATTGACGCAATTCAACAAAATAGTGTCTTGAAAACAGTTTTCTGCTTCTCCTGTAAAATTAGTAAAATGTGACTTATACTACTCTAATTCTCAGGTCCAGATATAACTTCAAGCGCTTTAAAATTCATTGTGTTCGTTTACTAATAATTCTTTAAATTCTTAAACGAATGTTAGTGAAACCCACCGAAAATGTTCTCGATAAGATGACAAACAAAATAATAATAATCAAAATGTCTCCCTCCAATTTTATAGAACTGGGATAAGATAGGCTGGATGGATGGACCAATACCATATTTCGACGTTTGAACTTCGCCATGGGTTAAACAAAGGAAACAAAGGTAGAACATTTATATTAGATGCTAAGGTACATTAGCTATGTGGAAAGAAGGCTGGAATGAACTGTTTATGTGAAATGCAAGATGGCTGACGAGATGAAGCATTAGAAAATGTTGGCTCACTTAAACCGAAAATGGGACTAGTACACTTTAATTATAAACTAGGTTCATAGAGTCTGGACAGAATATCTCCAATAGAATTTGCCGAGATGAGTCCATAGCATCCGATGATCATTGAACGTCTATTTATCTGGACAAGGTTTGTCAGAGACAGTCTCTGAGAAAATCACGCAAGATCTTTTCCCGACACTATAAAATTAGTTAGAAAGATAATTGAGTAATATTACGCACATGGCTGATCAGGGCCATCTATCACCTTGAAGTAACGATAATCATTTCTCCCGCAGACATGAAGGCGCATGCGCAGAGGGGAAAGGAACGAAGACATGTCACGGGCTTGCGTTATAGGAAGTAGTGGAGCATGGCAGGTGCACGTATATTGGAAACCTAGTGTCGGGAAGAAGTGCGTGCCCTGATCCGGTACGAATCGGCAAATGGCTTGACATTCACAGGAATCTGGTGTCATCCTTCTCGACGATGACGCCCGCGCCCACTCGGCTGCACAAACACATGCCAAAATTTCACAATTTGGATGGGAATGGCTGCCTCAACCCCAGTACAGCCCTGATTTGGCACCAAGCGATTTCCATCTTTTCCCAATATTGAAGAATGATTTGCAAGGTCGAGTCTGCCGTAAGACGAGTGTTCAAAGGGCTTATCTCCGAATTTTCTGCAGAGGATTTCGATAAGTTGGTGCAGCCTTGGAATAAGTGCCTGAAGGTTCGTGGTGATTACGTGGAGAAGTAATGAAGGATACACTTATCTAGTCATATGTAGTTTTCATGTATATGTTGCGAAATAAAAATATTAGCATCTAGGGAAGCTTATGTATTGAAAGACCCATGTACTTTTCTTCTCAGATCTCACTCACATGTATCACACGCAAAAATATACCTTTAACGTCTAGAGAATGTGCATTTTTAAGAAACAATACTAATTTCCATGCAACATATTTTAGTATAAGAAACACACCATTAACACTTAAGAGGTCACAACACAGTAGAAGAAAATTCTTGTAGTTTCCCTAAAACTAATAAAATAGTTGAAGTTGTCTCGCAATTCAAAGTTCTTGGGAAGTAAAAAATGTCGAATTAGCTGTACTGAATTGGAATTTAAGTATAAAATCTTCAAAACTAAAAAATAGTAGTTAGTTCTCTATTTGTTGATATTTTGAGGACAATTTTAGCAAATTTTATGACAATATCAATAATAATGTATATCCTGTTACTAGTTTGCATAGTTTACGTGGTTGATTTCAGGGAAGTTTCACGATTCCACTCGAGGACTGTACGTCAATAGTACATCTGCTACTTAACAAGGAAACTTTGAACTGTGTTATGTGGAGTAACCTTCTCCGGTGTTTTTCGGTTTAAATAGTATAAAAGAAAAAGAAGTGTAGCGTACGTGGATCACGTAGCAAGTCAAGTGCTGTTACCGCCCATACAATTCATTTTATCTTATCTTAACGTAGCAAGTCAAGTTTTCGTGATTTCTTATAAATTAGTTTAAAGTGATGAATGCGCTGTTGATTCATGAATTCCGTTCAGTTGTTAGTGTGAGTCTGCAAAATGTACCCAGTGGTCACGATTTGGCATTAATCCCGTTTATTATGAATGACATCATTCAATCAGATCCGCCCGCAAACGGCGTGTAATATTGCTCAAAAGTTGAATATCTACTACTTAATAGTATTTTGATAACTAATAGTCACGAGATAAATGTATGCCCCAGTACATGTCGTTCGTCTCCAAGTATATTTCCTCTTTCATTCACAGAAGAAAACAAGAAAAGGATTTCTTTGGTGCATCGTAACTAGTGATCAGAAGAGAACTCTGTACGATAATCATAAACTTTCTGTATAATGATAGCGTCCAGAGGACGTGCTTAAGATAATGACAATGTTAGCTTTCACTCAAAGTGATGACCTGTATTGTGGTCATCTGGTCTAAAATGATCAATTGATTGATATGACAGAGTGAAAAATATGTGACTGGACCGGAGATCGAACCCGGGACCTTTGGGTTATCGTCGCAATGCGCTACCAACTGCGCCACTCACTCGACCCGCTTCCCAGTCACACACCTTCCACTCTTGATGTCGATGTTCTCTCTAGAAACAACCTGGAGAGTACCACAACTCCCAGTTGTGCTTGGACTTTCCTGTGTCTCATCATTTCATACAAAAGAAATAATTTTCAAAGTTGAAATGGAGGCAACTTCCGATTTTTTCTGTACATCAAGCTTCTGTAGGTAAAGGTCCCGGGTTCGATCCCCGGTCCAGTCACATACTTTTCACTCTTTAATATCAATTGTATCTGTACCTACAGAGACTTGGTGTACAGAAAAAATCGGAAGTTGCCCTCATTTCAACTTTGGATCAATTGATTGTTAATTCGCACGACATGTTGAGCCAGCAACACAGCAAAACTAAACTGTATCGACCTCTAAAAAATGCATGAAAATGTTCATTAAACAGTCAGTTTGGTCAATAGAATGATGTGTTTGCTCTTCATCGCAGCGCCCGCTTATATGTCTTACAATACTGTCCACAATGAACCGATCAGAACTCAGATTGTATCATCAAGCTTACTTTCCAGATCTTACATCAATGATTACACCCTTTCGCCATCTGGACAGTTTGCTGTGTATTAGAACCTATAATAATGATGGAACTGTCCACCAGGAGGTTGAATACTTTCGCCCCTCCAGAGAACGGGTGAGTTTTAACGGTGGTAAACTGCATGGTTTTAATGTTTGTATTAGCGAAATGAAATTAATCATACGAACTACAACAACACAATATAAATAATTTTCCCCTTGAAATAGCAACTACGTGCCTCCAGAAAAAATAGAGAAATATAATTTGTGACTTAAGTGACTAATCAGACAAGATATAAACATCCGTTACCCATTCCACTACTATTTTTAGTGGCATATTTTATTACATTCTTTTTTATTACTGTACAGTACATAAATATACTAATTATTAATATTAGTCAGTATACTTCACTCTGTTACAACAGGATTTCTTCACCTGAATCCATACTTTCCCTTTTTACAGTCTTTCTACCTTGTATGTGTATTTGCGTAGGGAGGCACTGAAGTAAAGTTAACGCGAATGAAGTCTGTATAAAATATTTTATATACACAGAAAGTGTTACAGATCCTTATGCTATATTAATTTACATGGCTTGTTGTATGTGGTTTCTCCAATGGTATTTATTTCTAATTTTGAACCTCAATCCAATGTAAATCTACCTAATGAGTTGTCAAAGATAATATTTTTACCTGATTTAAAACTCTCGTTGGTACTATTCTGATCTGAAATGATTCCTCGACGATTCGCATTTAGAATTGTTTCCACTGTCCCTGATCTTACTGTCTCATCATTGGTCAGGTTGGCTTCACTTGCTTCATCTTGTTCAGTGGATTGCTCAAACTCTGTAAAAACAAATGGAACTACTCATATGTGGTAAAACACGGAAATGAAACCTAAAACATGGTTGTATATTACTCATTAGTTTAATAGCAAATAGATTTATAAAACAAAAATACATCTGCTGAGATATTCGAGAAATAACACTCACAGTTATAATTTATAGTCGTGCTAATACTAAAATTACTATTACAGTAATACGAAGCATTCAAGCTCAAATAACTATTTTAGGATACATTGTAAAACATCGATGACAATTTATAAGAAAAAATTGAAAACTACATACCTTGAAAATGTAACTTCACAATATCGCTAGTTCGTCAATGACCGATTTACTTATCGAAATGAACGAGTGAGCAAGATTAAGCTTACAGTACTGACTAATAACATAATTCCATCATTTAATGTGTTAAAAATCACAACATCAACATATTGTATCATAAAAATAGTTCCAAGTTCTTTCACGATAAAAAAAATAGTTTGAATACTATGTATTTATTTTTTCATGTCGGAGTGATGTCGATGTTTTGATTTTAAATTTACTGTTTTCTAAAAATTAATTACTGTTTTAATCATTAAATTATACACTATTCTATTGTGTATTCTTCTAGTATATAAATCATACAATTATAGCACTAGTACAAACGTAATTTATTGAACAGCAAATATTCATCCTGTATTATCTAAAGTGAAGTACGAGGTGTGTCCGGAAAGTAACTACCGTTTTGAAAAAAAATATAGTAAAACAGTTTTGTTCTAGACAAATTTATTTTTACATGAAAGAGCACACCTTAAACTATTTTTCGACATAGTTTCCACCAATGTTCAAACACTTGTCAAAGCGAGTGACCGACTTGTCCAAACCTTCCTCAAAGAAACATCCCGCCAGTAAAGACAAGCATAACGTGGGGTGACATGACGAACCCATGTTGCGTCACCAGTCACCATTTGGTTTAAAAAGTCCTCTCCTTCATTACTGTAACGGGTAAGGAACGTCAAAGCACTGCCAAGTTCTTTGGTTTTATGGACGTCTGTGAGCCTTTCCGGAACCCAGCGGAAACACAGTAACAATCTCATGCAAAACAGTTCTCGAAACTTGAGAAAACTCATCTGAAAGCATTGTCATTGTGCACCGTCTATTCTCACGCATTTTGTCATCCATTTTCCTCACCACCACATCATTCACAACAGAAGGCAGCCCGAACACTGGCGGGATGTTTCGTTGAGGAACGTTTCGACAAGTTGGTCACTTGCTATGACAAGTGTTTGAACATTGGTAGGAACTATGTCGAAAAATAGTTTAAGGTGTGATCTTTCATGTAAAAATAAATTTGGTTGGAACAAAACTGTCTTAGTATTTTTTTTTTTTCAAAACGGTAGTTACTTTCCGGACACGTCTCGTATATTTACAAAATGTATTGAAACTAAAAATGGCAGTCTTGAATTTAGAGAACTAAAGGTTGCAAATATTTAAAGTTAGTCTCAAGAAAGAAGTGAATGAACAGACAATTCAAGAAAATTATATAAAATATCCCAATTAACTTATTCCTTTTCTAATCAACTCCTGCAGAAAGTAAAATTAGGAGGCAAATAACACGTTTTTTTTTTCAAAATCTATTTAAATATAATATTAGAATTCAAAGAAATAATATTATTGTACCAATCTGTGGTATAAGCTGTAAATTCACCACAGGGCTTAAGTACATTTCGAATACAAAGGAAAATTATAAGAACAATATTTAAATTGTCAAACCGATGTTCGTGTAAACAGACGTTTAAGCAGTATAAAATACTAACTCTTCCTAGTTTACGTATAGCGTTCAAATTCTATATGTATAGCAATACAAACATTTATTCACTGCTACAAATGAGATCCATTCCTATAATACTCGGCAAAATATGAACATGTATATAACTGAGCAAAATTATGCACATTTTAGAAAAACAGTACATGTAAATAGTACTCGACTATGTAATAAGCTACCAGCAAGTTTTAAAGGTATAGCTGATGGTCAAATATTTCGGAAAGCTCTAAAAGAAATAATGTTAAGCAAAGCGTACCATACTACAGAAAGCTTTCTAAATGATAGCTGTATATGTTAAAACTAATTGTAATCTGTGTCTTTTGTCTTTATATGTGTATTTTTATGGGACAACTGTAATGCTTAGTAGAGGAAAATCCTCGAATTGTAAGCAAAAAGACAGGCAAATAAATCATATCATATCATATGAGATGCTGTTAGCATTGTAAATGAATGCCTGTTGTTCACACCCAATTTGAGTGTCATTATTTTTCTTGAAATACTTCAAATATAATGCTAATAATAATATATAAAGAATATTTTTATTTTCTTAGTACATTTTGCATCTGTTCTCTAAAGCCAAAACTTGAGTCAAATCTATAAGTTAGATCTAATTTACATATAAATTATTGTAAATCTCGTAATATATAAGCAGGAGTGTAACGAAATATCATATGGTTACCTATTTCACCTTGTCGCTATACGTGTTTGCAACTTGAGTATTAACAAGTAGATATAGCCGTGGTAATAAAGGGGTCAGGAGGAACGTTATTTCCACTACTGCTTATACATTAAAAGTTGAGTAAGCGTTTAACGAACAACAAACATGAACCAGTGATGAATCGAGTTTTGCTATTCTTCATCGCGACATTTGCAAAATTGACTTTTAATGATCCCGCATGAAACGTATTCGAAGAATGTGAATAATATTACTACGATACAAAAATGTATGAAGTAACCAATACAATGGTTTTTGGAGCAAATTATACGGATCTCCTACACGGCTTGGATATTTTGTATAGACATGTAGTTTAGTGATGTCTATGTAGCGAGTAATTGCCGTTAATATTTACAAATTGGAGTTTTCCGTGTGTTACAAATTGGATTTATTGTTTTATATGCTGTCGGATACTCCTTTAAAGCATAAAAAATATTTGGACAAGTTCTACATCGTCTATACAAAATGTGTTTGGATATGATCAGCTAAACGCTACGTAAACCAAATCCTAATTTAGTCAAATTTGTACTACTTGAAAATGTTAACCATGATTGATAACGAAACGTCCAAAATACAAGAATTCATTTCGTTTAGGAAACAGGTTAAGAGTTTTTACTACTCACACCTATTTCTTTTAAATTTTAAAATAATAGTAGACAATTACTGAAGAATATTGAAATTTTAGAAAGTAACCAGCGTAATATTTATTAAATACTGACAAATGAACTCGTTGACAATGTAAAATTGTTTCTTTCATCCGAGAAATCTGAAGTCTGTGATTATGATATTATAACACAGGCTTTCAAATGTCTCACCTGAAATTAAAATATTCAAATTGTCAATTGTCAATAATTCAATTCTCACAAATTGACATTAAAATATTCACTGCCACTTACTAAAATTATCTCCGTCATTTGTTCGTTATTTTTTTAATGCTTTCTAGAAGCGATGACTACAAAATGGTCATGTTAATGTCATAAATACAAAAATCTTTTTTTTTAAGGACATGAAACAACATCAATGGCCAACTCTTTATTTTTCAATATTCCAAATAATATTACATTTATTACTAGTGCGTTACCTTATTCTTTGTCTGATGATCCAGACGTATAAATCTACGACATTAATAATAGCCATATGTCTTCAAGGGGAACAGTTGTACAACATCTGGTAAGTAGAAGGATTGTTTACCAGTTTAAACTTAATCACTTACTGCATATAATGTTTGGTTCATTACTGGTTCAAGTTTCCAACTAGTAAATATGAATGATGAGCAAATTATTTTATTTGAACATCTATCACACAACGAAATTGCAAGCATGCATTTACCATAATAGTGAGTTCAATCAAATATGTTGGTTAACATCTCCATCATGTCAAATATGTCGGTTAACCTCTCCAACATAAATATCTCAGTTATCCCGCCAAAGACTTACTTGTTCTGGCCAATTCACTGAAACAGGAGACGAAACAACGACATTAGACATTTAAACGTTAGTACAGAAGGAGCCACTGTTAAACTTAACTCAAAGACTTACCTTCATTTCATCGTAGACTTACCTTGCTTTTTTTAATCTCTGTAATAAAAGAACATGTAAAATACATACTTATATTTTGGGCTGGTCGAAAACTATAAACTAAAAACTTTATAAAAAAATCAAGCACTCACCTTCTACCTACCGTACTCCGCATGAATTTGGACATGGTAACACAGATATAACTATTCAATAATTATTGTATTGGAACATACTAAAGAGCTATGCCCACCTTTCGTATGCTTCGTGCCTAAAACGTGACCAATTGAAAGGAATATGAAATGAAAGTAGTCCTCGTCTTGCGTATAATATGATTTTTTTTTCTCGTCAAATATCGGCAAGGTACCTTTTTCGGCACTTGAAATTAACATTGAAATAAATGGGAGCCGACAGTATTTTCCAATTTCTGGGGAAGGGGTACGCGGTAACCTCAACTATCCTTTCATATGTTCCAGATCTAAATATACTTCGTCTAAAGAGTCTACAGTAGTTTCCGACAAATATCGTTAACTTCGTGTTTTCGGCTCTTACGTACATGGAAGCTGTGGCAGGAAATAGTTTATCGCGATTATTAGACGATGTCACAACTATGTTTTTATATGTTCTAGAACTAATTAAATATCGTCTAAAGATCCTATAAAAGTTTCCGGGACTCGTCGACAACTTAGTGTTTTCAGCACTTATGGGCATGGAAGCCTATGAGAGGGGACACTTTGTCGTGATTTCTGTTCCAGGGGTGACTTCAACCAACTTTTAGTAGGTTGTAAAGCTAATTAAGCTTCGAGTAAAGAGCAGATAATATTTTCCGGAAAACATCAGTAACTTAGTGTTTTGGCACTTATGCGCATCGAAATATGTGTGTGTGTGTGGGGGGGGGGACACACTAAGTTTCCGATGTTTTCCGGAAGCGCTTATAAGCTCTTTAGATGCAACTACATAGCTCAAAAGATAGTTGTGTCATTTCCTACCCCTGGTCCAGAAATTCCGACAAACTGTCCCCTCCCATCGTATAAGTACCGAAAATACTAAGTTGACGATAGTTTTTGGAAATTATTCTAGGCTCTTTACACGAAGATTAATTAGCTCTACAACATAGTTAAGGTCACCTCCTACCCCTTCTCCAGATATCGCAAAATACCGTCTTATCCCATATACTTCAATGTTAATTTCAAATGACGGAGAATGTACCTTGGCGATGCTTGGCACGGGAAAAAATATATCATATTACTGAGGACGGACATTATTTTAATTTCCTGTACCTTTCAATTAGTCGCTTTTTAGGCACGCAGCCTATGGATGGTTGCCATAGTTCTTTAACCGTTACAACTAGTCTCGAGGCTATGTCTGATAAATTTTGCTGTCACAATGAAAACAATGTGTATCAAATATCATGCAATAGAAAACGAAATGCGGGAAAGGTCTAAGAAAATGTTTTAAAAAATATCTACAAATCAAAAAAAAAAAATAATAATAATTTTACGCGTTTCGCAATTATTATAAAAGTGCTTTTAGTTACACAAATTAAAAACAAAATTTCACAAACTTAATACAGCTAACTTTCTTTTTGAAGTTTCTTTTTTATGTCTGGGATTGATGAGGATTAAGAGCGTTGGAATAAATGTATATGAATGAATTAGCGACCTCCCCCCGCCAACACAATTATGGATATAGTGAATTAAGCTAAAGAGGAGAATAATTCACTCTTAGTCTCTGTCTCTACGCTAATATTATCACTACCTATCGCCCATAACATAATATTACCCAAGCTTACCTAACAACTTAACCTAAAGGAATAAGGGAAGGGTTACAATTGTTTCCTTCATATTTCGTACTTTTTATAAGTATCAAATGAATTATATGCAGCAAAATGGCTTAACTTGAGGGACTATTTTGTGACAATTCTGTTAGCAGCATTTGCTGCTTGTGTAAGTGAGAGGTCTCTGCTTTACGATCGGGTTAATATTTCCATGATTGCTATCTTCAAAAATTATTAGTTTTTTTTTTCTAAATACCGTAATATTACACCCTACCTTTACATTGTTTTGTTAAAAACAAAATATCTTGTTTAGACAATTCAGATGCATTTCAGTTAATAGAAAAGGTAGAAAGGGTGCCATAGTCGTAATTCAAATATATTGTTTTGGCATTCAAATTAGCCTTTAGTCATTACAAAATTTTCTAAGCTCTTTTTAAAAAAATAAATACGAAATATCGCACCTTTCAATTAAATTGATTTCGAAATATAATACTTTTGTTTGTACTAGGGATGACTAATATAGTATGTAGTGAATTGAAATTCTGAAAATGAACTCCCGTATTATTATTAGAAAGACCAAAACCGTTAGGAAGACCGAGACGACGTTGGGAAGGTAATATTAGAAGGGATCTTTGAGAAGTAGGTGTTTGTGATGAAAACTGGCTTGTTCTTGCTCGGGATAGAATCCTATTTCGAGCGGTTTTTACTGTTGGGATGAACTTATGAGTTCCATAAACCATAGAGTATTATTATTATTATTATTTGCGATGAGTAAATTACAGAAATTGGCAAGATTTTAGAAAGCAGTGAGCTCACAAAAGTCAGCATCTAGTTTCAAATCAAAACGGAAGTCTGAGATTTCATTCATGAAAATCTTCAAAATGTAAGTGTGAGTGTATGCTTGAGAGAAATAAATCACACATTCTAAAATTTTCTTTTCCTTGACAGGATCATCTTCAAGTCAGCTCTTTGCATACTCATGTCAAGATAAAATCCTAAGGAGACCACTCAAAGTTCCTTCAGCTCTATTTTTTGTTCAGGCAAGAGATATCGAAAATAAAATAAATATATTACGTATTTATTTATTCCTTTTTAGTATTTGAAAGTAACGCACAGAGTTTTATATCCTGTTTAATACATGTCAATATAGACATTTTAGATAGTTCTACAAATATCGAAGTGAAATTCAAATCAAAAGCACATGAAGTCTTCAAATTCTCCTTAAATGATATACAAGTTTCTTAATAAACCCAATGGAAAGAAACAAATCTTAGTACATTAAATCCGGTGACCTTGGAGGCCAAAGAAATTGTCCTATTCCAATTCTGCCTTCGAGAAACTTTTAATTCATATAAACCATTACTTCACTCTGCAAATGGTGTGGTTTATTTTTAGTGAGTCCAATTCGATTTCGATTAAGTGCTGTGGTGTTCCACAATCCGCAAATGCGACAGTTTCTTCTGTGAACCTTCCCACAAAGACAAAAGATTGCTTCATTACTTTATATTTGTATTGATTATCTTTATTGTTTGACAACTCAGTGTAAAATGGTCATCAGTGCTGTATCTGCGTTCTTGTTAATAAATAAATAAATTATATCTCATCGTTAAGAACATTTAGATTTTCACGTGGACATTTGTGCATTTCAGTAGCCCAATTCTCCTTTCAGTGACTGTCCCTTATAGTGGTGACCTTAACTGATAACCACGCAAATCTTGAAGAGTCCTTGCTTCGACAAAGCTTATCATTCCTTTTTACACAGTAAGCAGTGAGTACTGCTCACCTGAACATCCTCTGCTTTCAAATTAATTTCGTCATTCCCGTTCATTCATTCGTTCTCTTCTTCGCACTGAGACTATTATAGTTTGTCTCTGCCTCTTCTGAGCTTCGTCCAGGAAGAGAGAGAGAGAGAGAGAAACTTGCTCAATTACCTTCGAGCAAATTTGTTGCTGAGTGAACATTAACAATGTGTGATGTCACCAAACAAATACAATTATTGTAGCTATTCCTGAGAAAAAGAATCGTATGGGTTACTTATTTGATGAAAATATTACTGATTTAAGCAACAGAGATCAGAGTTCCTTTGAACGTTATAACTTTTCCTAAGCAGCTTCGCTGATGCAGATTTATACTTTATATTGGTTTGTGTCACAGTGTGTTGGTATAATATTATGTAGTTCATTTTAAAATCATGACTAGTTAGCCTTGTCTAGGAGCCTAGGATTCGTACTGTAGATGCTTTGAATTTTGATGTACTCCAAAACTTTCTGACTTAACATCTCTCCTGGTCACTTCTCTCAAGTTCCTAGTTTGCTATCTGTTAGTCTATAAGTAGTCAAACGAATCTGAGTTTGCACATAATGTGATTTAAATTAATAACATGTTTCATTTATCGCCATTTTCCCTGTATGTAACCCCATGAAAATATTCGGTGGCCCTGAGTCAACCGCCCTTCCTGAGATTTTTCCTTAATCACACCAGACAAACGTCAGGATGGTACGTTTAACTTAGACAATGCTCGACTCCTTCCCACTCTTCTTCCCTATGCTATCCCGGCCTGAACCATGGATTCCTAAAGGCAATAAATACATTTAAATTCAGAATTCATGAAAATATTTCACGACTGAGTGTTATGATAAAACAGAGATCTTAGTTATTAATTTGTCCCAAAGTTAGTTTAAAAGAAAATGTTAATGTTACCTGCAAATGTTCCCTTTTTAGACCCTGAATGAACCACGAGCGAATGAATTAAACGTTGACCCTGTGTTGCTACATTCATTGTGACAAGTAAATTTATCAGATATAGCAAAGAAGAAAACTTCAAAATACGAATTCAGATCTTACAGAAAATAATGCTATAAATCTAAAATTTTACAAGTTAATACTATGTTATCATATGAGGAAAAAAAAAAGTATCAGTAAGCCTACCTGTAGCATAGCTTATACTTTTGCTGGTCACTGTGATAGCTTCTGCTAACAGCAAACACGCAAGGATCCAAGTTAAATGTGTCATGGCGGAAAGCTAACACTCTCACAGGCGCTGGTGTAACGGGCAACTACTGGAAATCGTCAACCGGAGTTTCTTTTATAACCTTCGCTGCTTGTTGTTATTGTAGTGAGACTCGTGGATGATTTTAATACGTATTGTTCAAAGGTCTGCAAAGATCTGGATAAGAGCTGTGGCAATAACAATGGTATCCGTCAGTATCATAACAATAAGAGCTATCTGTGAAAAGTACTTCATTTTCTTCTTCTTTTGTTTCCTTGACAATGTCCTGTTGAGTCTTTTATCTATACAATAACAGATTAAGTACTCTGAATTTTGATATATTCGTGTGGAGCCTCGTATTATGAATACATCAGAACATAAGTACGTACTTGAGGAAATGCTTATAAACAATGAATTATTGTGCACAGATAATTATTTTTCTGAATAGATATCAGGTAATCAACCTGATTTATTATGAAATGATTTGAAGCAAATAATAATCATATTTGAGAAATACTAACAAAGCGCAATAATACTGCAGACATCAAAAACTACAAGAAATGTCAACGCTGACCTACAAATCAAACTTGTATTTATATTGATGAAAAGATAATGTGGTTTCTTAGACACGTGTGTTTTGCTTGTAATAAGAGAAAGGTTGGAAACAAAACCTTGAGCAATGTCATATTCATTTCGGGCGTTTTTTAGTTGCGCACTTTAAACGTTTATCGAGATGAAAGGAATTTCCCTTCTCTATAAAACAATTAGAAGAAAGACATATGACTTCTAGGAAATCCAACATTCTCTAGAATCTATGTCAGTTACTCCTTTTCTAGAGCAGTAGTAGGTTTTTGATATTGATATTGCTTTCTGTTTTCTTTTTTACCGTAAATCATAGACTCTATAGTGATATAGAACATGTCAAAATATTATAACATAGAACGTGACATAATATTACCTTGAAATATGCAACAAGTACATGAAATATGAAATTTTACGTAAATAATGCGTGTACAATTAAAATCGGAAAGTACAAGACAATTTATATCGATAATATGAATGTAAAGTATAAGGGAAAATTATATATATATAAAAAAATACATGTAATTAAAATCAAATAATTGAAATGTGTTATAAAGGTTTCGAGCTTATTAAGTTCTTTTTCAAAATAAATAACGTACAAAGAGTAAAATAGCAAAGAGTAACTAATTACAGAATTAATTAAATCATGGCTGACTGTTTAGTTAGAGACCGTGGCGTGGAAAAGATCATCATTCTTTATGTAACTTCTTATCTAACTAAAAGTGAACATTCCTTGCGCAATATCTGACAAGTCTGTTTTTAAAAATTAATTACGCATGAACCGTGATTTAATCTTTCTATAAATACCGTAGCTTTCCTTCTTTTTCTTACAGTTCTTTCTTCTTTCACGTTTTTATATATATATATATATATATATATATATATATATATATATATATATATAATT
>JAGDQP010015820.1:25490-41846 GCA_022664845.1 Lepisma saccharinum | reverse complement strand
CTTTTTTTTTTATATCCCTGTTTCCTTCTCGATTTCCTCCTAAGGAGAGAAAATCCTTTTCCCTTCTTTTCCAGGTGATGGAGTCCAGCATCCAAATAGGTCCATCCACGTGTTGCCAGGTGATGTTATCTGTACCCTCTTAATTTTGTTTGAGAAATATTTCAATAAGCTTGAAGAGTCCATCGACATATGAAGTGAATTGAGTACTACAATGGGTCACGTGTTTGATGCTATCCGGTCACTGAATTGTTGCAAATAAAAATGTTTGTTTTAATTTGTGTTCGTTTACAACGCACAAGAACATAAGACCTCAGAGGAAGAACCTTATCAGAGGAAAACATCAGTTTTACATTTAAAAAATATATCTGGCGAAAGGCAGACAGAAATTAGAGAAATTATAGTAAGCGACAGATTCAGCGTCTTGGAATAGTTAGATCAACAAGATACCAAATAGGAGAAATAAAGTACTCACTGAGATGATAAGAGAGGTAGCTAAGTAAATGGTAAGCATCAGAAAGAGAAAAGATCATTATCTCAAAAGAAACTCAACTCCTGATGAGGAAAAGAAGATAAAAGAGGATTGAGTAGATAGAAGTAAATAAACCCTTAAGAAAGAAAATAAGATAGGATATACGAAGGTACAACGAAAATCTTATAAGGTATAAATGGAGAAAAGCAAGAATCTGAAGAAAACCAAACAACAGCTGATGATAGGGGAAAACAAATAATGTCAGTTAAGAGATCTGATGGGACCATAGCCAGAAATAAGGAGGACATTATAAAAATATTTGAAATTTCTACAGACTCGGGGGAAGAAGCAGGAAAGAAGATTGAAGAAGATGATGTAGAAGTCCCAGACGTAATGAACGAAGTGGATAAAGTGCTTTAAGGGATGAAGAAGAGAAAATCGTCAGGCGAAGATGGACTCACAGCAGAGATATTGAAAAGATAAAAGAGGATTTTGCAAAAAAAATAAAATCTCAATGTCTCGGGAAGAGAGAATGCTATTATTATTTTGTTGCCCAAGAAAGGGGAGAACGGGTTGAAATTTATAGACCAATTAGCTTACTGTGAGTTCAATAGATGTTAATCAAACTCATTCTCAATATTATTGAACGTAACTTAAATTTTAACCAGGAAAGGGAACAAACTTCGAACCGGACTTCGTTATGGATTTAGCACACTGAAGCCCATTCAAGTTTCGAACGAGGTTATGGAAAGGACTGATGAATTCGAACTTCCACTGTGTCTCGGATTCAAAAAACTTTTTAAAATGCTTTCGATTTAGTTTCCTTGGGAGCAGTTCTTAAATCACTTGGCGGGATATTTCAAGTGGACCATTGTTGACTCAAAGGCGATACCAAACTGCACGGCATCATGCAGCAGGTGATTCTCGCTCATTTGCCAACGTAGACCATAACCCCGGAAGTAACGGCACCTTACCGCACTGCCATCTATGAGAAATATTGTCAGTTACCTGGAATGGAGAGAAAAATCAACAAAACAGCCTTCATAGCACTAACACAAGTTCCACTTAACCGTCTCAGTTTCAAATTCAATTGTATATGCCTTTACTTTAGAAACAGGCTTCGTATCATAAAAAGTAGTAGTAGAAGATTGGTCACTCGGAAGATGCCCCCATGGCGTAGTGGTTAGAGTGTCGGATTGTCATTAATCTTCCCTTAAGGCACTATTTGGGCCAACTGAAAAAGATTGGGGATTCAGTGGCTCGAAGTTGGGGTTTCGCGGGCTCCGTCGACCCACCGTGGTCAGTAGAACGTTGTTTTCTTGTACAGCAGGCGTCATTGAGCCAAAGGACCTACTTTGGCCCACCAGCATTTTGATCGTGGAGAATGTGCAAAAATAATATAAAGGAGAGCGGTAGAAGATTGCAAACGAAAGTATTAAATGGAGGTAGCTGAAAACCCAAATCTGAAGTCAGTTTCTCTCTGATTTGATTCAGGCGCTAGCCTACGTTATAGAGAGACAGATGGACAAAGTGGAATTGAGAAAGTACCAAACTTACTCAAATTAAAAGATAACCTACCTTACCCTATTAGAAACAAAAGAGAATCATTTCAGGTATTTTTTTAGCACAAGTCTCTTCGCATAAAGTTTCATTGTGAAATTAATTTGGCCGTTAGGCATTGTGGCTTAGTTGGGGATAGGGTAGGGGAAAGAATCAGAAGGAGTCGGCCGGGGCCTAAGTTGAGGGTACCATCCCTACATTTGCATGGTGTGACTGAGGAAAAACACTGAAAAATTTTCAGTAAGGATAGTGAGCCGCCCGTATCAAACCCAGGACTTCCGAAGCAAGAATTCGAAGGTCTACCAACTAAACTACAGCACCTCAGTGCATGAACTAGCTTTCCTTGAGAGTGTTGTGCCTCTAAGAATACCAAAAACAACTGTTCAAACTCTCTCTCGTTAGTATCTTTCATCTCTCTTAAGGCTATCCTAGTATATACAGGGTATCCCCGAAATAATGGCGCAAACTTCGGACGTGATTATATTCACATACAACCAAGATTGAAGAAGTTACAGTGTTACATAAGTTACAGAAATCTAAGCCTAGAGTTTCAATCAAATATGAACCGAGCGGCCGAAGCTTTCTCGTTTAGGAGATCCTGGGTTGGAAACAAGCCTGGGTTTACTCCAGGATTTTCAGTTTGGGGAGTGTAAAGCAAAAATTTTAAAGTTAGTTGGTGTTGTCAAATCCCCACAGGGTAAAGATCTGGCGGAATCACTGAAAACAGCGTCCGAATTTCCGACTGAGGTTCTTCCAGGGTTTTTCTTAGTTACACCAGGTAAACGTTCTGATGTTAGGCTTCAAATTAGGCTTTTCCTGACTCCTTTCCCTGTCCTATCCCGGCCTGAAGCTTAGTTGCCTAAAGGACATACAATAAAGTTAAAAAAATTCTGACATCATTTTATTTTTTCGCGATGAACTTTATCTGTGCAAGAGGAGACGAATTTTGGCTGTAGTTTCCTGTCTGTCCCCATAAAATAACTAAAATAAATATAATGTATTCAAGATTCAAATTTGAGTTCATATTCGGCTTGAATCTTTAATGAAATTGTATGATAATCAGTTTCATCAGGTTTGTTTTTAATTTTCACATTATGAGAAGCCATTTTCCGTAATATGCTATTACGAAACACCCGTCTTTGAATTCCTCTATTTACGAAATAGAAAAGTATTTTATAATTTAAATATTTGAGAAGATGGTGTTAATTCACTGAGTGCTGGCAACCGTGTAAAAGTTCTGAGTTCTAAATTAGAATGAGGAAGAGCGGCCAGAAAAATCTTACAAAAATTGTTTGTATCAATTTATTAATAAAAGCTTGGGTAAGTACACGCGAAAATGACTATAGAACAAAGCAAAGATACGGACAAAATGAAAGATGTTGGTTCACGTAAGACGGAAGAGAAGAAAATGAAGGAGTAAATGTAGTGGAACAAGAGAGAGAGAGAAAAGAAAAGATTGAGAGAGGAAAAGGGTGAGAATACATGCCGTTCGGTCGTAGAGGCACCTAGTGAGCGAAATTTTAAATAGTTCGGCATCGTTCCTGACAAGCTATGTAGTACCCGGTGGCAGCTGATGGTGAGGTGGGAATCGGCATCTCAGTCTGACTGACGCACATATATACACTCACACATACGTACACACACACACACACACACACACAAGTGTTCACTTTCTGCAAGGCAAGAAGGGAACGAACGCAGCAAGCGCCGAGAGAGAGTGTGGGCCATCGAACGGACAGCGACAGTGTTCCTAAAGCACCCAAAATAATCGGGATGACCCGTGGATGTCCTAGAGTGTTTGTTGTTATCGCGCAGACACTACAAAGGCGTATTTTTGTACTAAGGAACTATTCCTGATATAAACTTTCTTAACAGCTCCGCAGTTTACTTCTAATCGTAATGGTAGTAGTAGTTTAGTCCCCGAGTTGGGAATAAATTAAAAAAAAAAAGAAAAAGAAAAAAGTGATCGCATAATTTATAACGTGCTGTCCTTAAAGTGGTTCATACTACTAGTGCTACTAATTGTGTTATTATTTGTGGTTCGGTGGTGTATTGGTGCGCGCTCATCGAATTTAGTATTTTATTTGTGCGTTTGTATCCTCAAGTGCGCAGCTAATTTTTATCTTTTCTCTCTATTTCGGTAAATTAAAAGTTCGCCATCCTGGTGCCTGTAGTGACTATGATTGATTGGGTGTCTATTGTCCGCCACTCGCGGCGACGATTTTCGAACTATGTTTCTTACGCCGTCCCTGGGAAAGTTAGACGTAGAAGGCGTAAGAAGCCACCCCCGAAACATAACTTTTTATCGTGCAGCTGTTGCTGGTCTGATAAAGTAAGTATTTGTTACAGTCTAATCCGATATAACCATTCTCTGTTATTTGTTGATTTTACGAAACATGTGATATATTTTGCCTGTAGATGTCTCTGTCATCGGCAGGTAAAGACGAGATTGTAGTTTATATGGAATCAGCTGTTATTACGAGCACATTTTAGAAAAACTGAACAAAAATTATTGTGTTCCATTGTATATAAATTATTGTACTTGGAGGATCACATAAAAGGGCTTTAACACATTCTTTTAGTACTTTCTCTAGTATAAAATGCAGCAAAAGGTTTTAGATGCAAATTTAGTTGAGCAACTGTAAGTTTTATTTTATCCTTTGGATTTCCTTTACAGGCGGGTTTTGACAGGATAGGTACACGTTCTGAATTTCAGTATGTGTAAATTAACGGTCTTGTACAGACAGGTTCATAAAAGATGACCAATGGATTTTTTTTTTCTGTTTGAAAGTCTTGCAACATGGCAATATTGAATTAAGTTTTGTGCCAGGCACAACAAATGGAACAGTTATTTCATATCTTTTCTGAATACTGGTGGGATATAATATTTTACAACTTGTCGGTTGAAACGTGTGTCCATAAGTCACATCAGGCAATTAGACCACTGTCTTCATTCACGAACAGACTAAGTGATATGGGTCTTATACGTAGTAACCTTAAGGCAAAATGAAAAATGTAGATTATTTTTGCATCTTTTGCGAGATAACAAAAGAAATTGCACTTGTGAAGCATTGTGTTAATGTTATAATTATCTGAAAGAAATCTTGAAATTACTCCTTAAGTTCTTTTCAAAGAAAAATAATACGAATACAGTAGAGTCCCGTTTATCCGATCTCGCTTATCCGACATTCCGTGTTATCTGACATACCATCGCAAAAAAAAAGCATCAATCGGCAACAAGAACTGAAAGTTGTGAACTCAGTTTATTTTTTGTTACTCCCGACTCTACGGCATGGCGCGCCCGGCTGCACTATGACTCATGTGTTTGTAATTCAGTACAATGCAGTAAGTTCATTTTTGCAGTTATTTTTTTAATGTTTTGTTTGTAAAACATGATTATTAGGTTCGTAATGTCTAAAATATAACATAGTTTGATGTTTCGTAGGCATTCTCTTAACACCTCCCTACTATCCGACATTTTTGCTTATCCGACGCTTCCTGCCCGTTTATGACGGATAAGCGAGACTTTACTGTATATATGATTATCGTGTCTAGTGGAATTTATCCATCCATCTATTTGATAATTGCAATATCGCTCTAATGATAGCTGCGATTAAGAATTGGCATTAGTTATTTTACTGACTAGAATCTTTACATATTGAATAAGTAACTTAACATTAGATATCAATACGGACACATTGCCGAGTGACGAATGATATTGAGTACTTTGGAGTAAGGTCTGGGAAGTAAGGTGGATGCGGCGCTCGGTTTTTTTCCTTTTGTCTGGCCGATAGGCGCTAGACATGTAGATGACTTACCGGGTTATACCAGTACACGGTGTATGTTGGCGAACAATGACTGTCGCATGCGTAGTTGATCGTTAATTTGTTGGATGTGGTCATACTATAGCTCTCTGTGATACTCTTATCGGATCTATGGGTGGATAAAGACTGGATTACGACATCTAGGCATCTAAAAATCAGTGCAGATTGCAGAATGTCTGCGTCACTGTACTGTATAAACTCTTCTCGTTTCCCGCTGTGAAGAAGAGAAAGCGATGTTCCCACTTTTCCTTGGTTAACACATACAGCGTTTGAATGGACTGGTTTTCGTTCTGTCAGTATCAATTGGCTTTTGGCCGATATTGGTCATGTTTAAATACAAATCAAATTATGCAGTTCAGAATTTTATAACTCAATCGGAAGTGCCACTGTACAAAACCCCAAAACGGATCGCTTAAGATTAAACTTTCGTCTTGGCTATTTTTTCTTTGAACCATTAGATGTCACTCTACAGCTACTCCATGATCCCTCGTACACAATTTGGTATGGATAACCTTCAAATCAGCAGGATATACAGAGAGAGGGAGAGAAGGTAAGATTAATAATTAATTCTGTCGATTTCTGTGCCAACATTCTCTGGGTTCAATCCCCGGTGGAGGCTTGCAAGAGTCGGTTTTCGTCCGGTCCTGAAAGCCAGTTCCTAAAACCTCGTGGCGAAGAAAGACTTTCTGTATTTTGAGACTCCTGCCTTTTCTTTAATTTCAACTGCTTGATACCTTTTGACCTTTCTACGTTGTGAGTAAACTGTTTCTAGCACTGGCTAGAGATAGTCGCCAAGAACAACGAGTTGTTCTTTCACAAACTGATTTTTTGGACTTACAAGGTTTCGGCTTCAAATACTTCAATTTATCACCATAAAGTTCTTAAACGATTCTCAGTTGGCAGATGAACAAATCCAAATAAATCGCAACCTGAACGAATCTGATTCAGATGTCCCTCTCGTGCATGTGCAGACAGCCTAAGCACTGCTATGTAAAGTTTTCTGTTATGATTACAATTTAAAAACAAAAGGAATAAAATTGAAGAATAATCCTTGTTTTAAAAAATATACGTATGTGATTAATAGTTTAAAGAAGTAGAACGTTAGATGAAACTGTTGCAGGCCACCCAATTCGCTTCGAAGTGTGTTGGGTTGCATACATGTAGGAGATTTTCGTGCTCTTCTCGTACATTCTGTTTTTAAGCGACATAATTTACAATAAATTGAATTGTAGGCTATCTATGGCTTTTAGGCATCTTTGGCTCAGGCCGAGTTAGTTACGGAGAGAATCTGGGAAATAACTTGACCAGGATCTAGTTTAAAGGTATCATCCCGGCATTAGAATTTTGTGGTTGAGGAAACACCCTTGAAAATCCTATCAATAGCCGTCCCGCTGACTAGTGAGTTCGAACTTAGAACCTTTCAAATGTGAAGCATCCAATAATAATCTTCCAACTGAGTTACAACCACTCAGTCAAGAGTGTTCCAGTGATTTAGTATTTTCGCCGATTGCCATGCAATCAATGAATCTGTAGTTCAGTTCCTCGTCAAGTCATATTAAAGTTAATGGTTTGTTATCCACTTAAAGCTGTAGTTTGTGTCCTTAAGGCATCTCCATCTTATGAAAGGCAATGCTAAACCACCATCGGATCACTTTGACCAGGGATCTTAGGGCCATAGACCTTCCTCCGGGCAGAAAACCATTCGTCGTCACCAGAGGACAAGTATAAAACTTTAATTACTGCTGTTGGAATGAGGTTTATTCTTTTCGTATGTCATGTCGGGAGAGTACCATGAATGAAGGCCAGGCATGGTACCTTCTCCTTCCTCAAGCAAGAACGTTAAAGCTATTAATCAGACAATAAGATGCCAACAGGTGCTGTAAGGAACTTAATTCCGTATAAAGCATGAAGTCTGCTAGGCAAGGTGTTAGACGTGATGTTTTGGTAAGAGCACAAAGTTTTGAAGCAACTTCAACGTAACTTACATGACAGTTACAAGTCCACTAAAGTTATGTGTGTTTATATCACGCTGTTCCATAAAATAAAATATAGGTTATGTTCAACATACCCATAAATAGGGACAGTAGAATTTCGGGAATTCGCGAAAATTTTAAACACTCAAGAAGTTACATGAAGTTGATAGATGATAATCAACTTTTTGTGAAAATGTGCTTTTTAAGTCACGAAATACTCGCGAAATTTGGATATTTTGCTTCCATCCACGAATTCTGAGCTCTACTCAAGAAAGTCTACAATTTTTAACAGTTCATTCACGAAAATGGTGCATGAACATACGAGAAACAATACTTGTCTTCAAAAATCTATCATCGGACACGCGTAACACGGAGAATGTAGTACGCTTAATCGTTCATAGGTGGCAGCAATTTTACGAACATGGTTTGCCATCTAGCTGTGAAAATACGAACTACATGACCTCAAGGCCATTCATTGTGTGCGGTAGGCGGTATTCGTTACAGTTTTGTATGAAATTTTAAAACGTCATTGGAAAAAATATATATCATTTTAAACTACTTAAGAAATTTACGCTTGTTCTCAAGAAATTTTATCTTGTCTTCAAGGAATTTTACCTTCTACTGACATTTTGTTTAAACATGTTCTCTCACGATATTTAAGCATCTTTATTCAAGGAACTGTACCGTTCTTACCCATAAATAATAACGATTTTATGGATTACCAATATTAAATTTAATGTTTGATGAAAAATCCATCTACCGAGAAATTTTTTTAATTTTATTGTATTACAATTGCTTGTTTCTCGTTATTACAATAACACGTATTACGCGAATTGACAATATAATGAAAAACGAGTGAAAATAGTTGTACAAGTTAATATGGTCTACAATCATAGATGTAATATCAATGCACTATAATGACATGTGTATTTAATCTTTTTTTCTTTCTTTATATCCAACATTTACAATATTAGAATTTTAAACCAGATACCGCTTGCTTATTCCAAGCGAAGAGATAGAAATTTCTGATAACGATATGACACTTCCAGAGAATTGGCATGTGAATCTGTGTTAGGTAAATTAAAACTACACTATTGTGCCATCTATTGCCATACATAAGAAATAAAATCAATTGGAAACATTCCTTGAGATTTTTTCGTTTTTATTGCATAGTAATTAGCTCAATTTTCTAAATTCAAATTAATGTTCAGAACAGTTCATTTTTTACAACGCACAGTGGAGTATTTGTGCCAAAATCCTGGCTAAAAAGGTAAATTTTCAAATGTAGTTTATAAGATTAAATGTTATATCTCCAAACAGCTGATAAACTGGGGTCAAACGATGTCTATTTTGGGACAGATAAGCACATCAGGTGACTGCTACTGGCAGTTGAATGTAAGGTACCATTGGTCTCAGACGTGCATTTACGTGTAATGTTTCTAAGTATGTTTGAACTAAACTTTTTTACCTTGGTGGATTATTGCATTGACTTCAAATTTTATACAGGTATTTTTAAAGATAATCACGTAAAGTTCACCTATAATTTATTATTATTTATGTTAAATAAACTGATTTTAAAAAATCCTTATTTATTCTTATGTAAATTTAAAAAAAAATCATTTTTCTATTTGTAATTGAATAAGGTTTTTGAAGGCTTGTCGGGGCCTGTCGGGCAAGTTTTTTTTACCACTGTAAGAATATAGATTCAATGAAAAATTGATATCAAAAGAAAAATCTTGCACATATTTGCTCCATTTTTTTTTAATTTAATTTTTGAAAATTTAATGTTTGTGGTATTTTGGAATGGAATATGCCTTGTTACTTCGTTTATTTATGTAATGTTCTTCATTTGATATATCCTCTGAGTTACAACATTTTTCACTAGATGCCAGTCAAGTAGCAAGTGTACAGGATGGTTCACGAAATGTGCGGAATCACCTAGTAATGTTTCTGAAATCAGGGGCGTCTCGTTAATACCTCAACGGGGGCAACTTCAACACGTTAAATAGAAACAATGGTTGATTTTGTTTTCTTTGAAACAAACATGAAATTTGAACACCTTCAGAGGAAACATTTTTAAAAGTCCAGTTACAAGAGCTATTTGGTAAGTTAACTGCTGACCTACAAATTAACTCTTGTAATGGCCAAACGTTACGAGGTATTAAACTATGTTTAAGCTAAAAGTTGTTCAAAATTTCAGGTTTATTTTAAAGAAAGCAAAATCAATAATTGTTTCTATTTAAAATTTTGAAGTTGCCCCTCCTAACAGTATTCCCGGGACGCCCCTGTTTTTGAAAACTTCACCCTTCGATTCCGCATATCCCATTTAGTATTTCACTTTAGTTTGAAACCTTTATTTACTATTCCATTTGAGCTATCATCTGAAAAGTTCCGAAACCTCTCTACACCATGTTAATTTTGACCACTAATTAGGTCGTCTAGCTGCCAAACGGTATGAGCTATCGAAAAATGTTTCCTGTAACAGCTGTTCAAAATTTAGCGATTGTTTAATTGGGCAAAATCAACCCCTATTGCCATTTAAAATTTTGAAGTTGCCCCCGTAGAGGTATTCCCGAGACGCCCCTGATTTCAGAAGCATCACCACGTGATTCCGCACATGAACTTTGATATGCACATTCTTTCTTTTGAAAGATTTCTATGCACTAGGAGCTGAGTTATGTCCCTGTTACGGATTTCGTGAACCACCCTGTATATATCTTTTGTATTAATACCCTATTATTTGTTTTTTTTTAATAATTTTTCTCCCATAGACCATTAGAATAGTGTCATAAGAATGCATATCCCAAATTTTTATTCAGATATTTGCACAAATAAGCAAGGTATAAAATATTTCATAATCCTTCATAAGAATAGTATTGAACAACATACTGTGTTTAGAACTTTCATTTCTCGGGAACCCGTTGATGTATGATAAAAATTCAAACGACTAAAATATTTAACGTCTTCCCAATGATGCAATCATAAATCAGATAATTTAATAAATAAATAGTGAAAAATTGAAACCTCAATTTTCAGGGGAGAAAGTGCCCCCCGCCTTCGGATGCTCGAATCTTTCTGGTTCAGCAACTCGATGTGGGTAATGTTACTTTACATGTCTCTACCAAATTTTAACAAAATCGGACGTTTCGTTCAAAAGTTATTAATTGTGGCCGTGATTTGGGATCAAATACTCCAACGGACACAGAATGTTTGAATGTTGAAGTAACTTTGATTATAGTATCAATGCACCCACTACCCATATTCATTCTATTTCTTACCTTCAGGATTGTAATGATAAGTGCCAAATTTGTCGAATATCCTAGAGAAATTATGGTTTAATCCAATACGCCATCAAGACACTACTTTTCTGCTCTGCTGATTTCGATTTGAATATTCCTACTACTCTAAGCAGGTCCATGCCCATCTTTTCTTTGATTAAATAAAACACAACTCACAAATGTTAATTTTACTTTAACAGGATGTTGTTTATTTGTAAGTGATGGGCTGGACTGAATGTTAACTATTTTTTAAAACTTATTTTTAACCAAGTACTCATTATATTTTAATGCAATTGTAGACATTAGAAGGAAATTTTGGAAAGTTAGTATATATTTCCTTATGCTTTATTTAGATGACTAATATTGTTAGGATGCTAAGAATTATGGTTGAAATGACTTACATTTAGACTACAGTACTTGGTTTTTGTGCTTGTGCTGTCATCTTGCCAGTATCACGGAACTAAAAAAGTTACCCGGTAGAAGTTTAAATTATAAAATAATGAAAACAAATGAAGTGATTGTAGTCTAATATTTTGTAGATTAGTTCTGCCATCATTCTTTTATACTTTAAAAGTGATACGCACCACTAGGATGCTATATATTTCTATATAGAAAGAAATAAACTCACGAAGTGAGCTGCGCTTAGCGGCCATCTTGTGTTTAGATAACTAACCTAAGAAGATAACCATCGTAAGTTGACGCTGGTTAAATTTGAAACCCGCGTTAACGGTAACTAACATTTACATTACTAAAATGATCTTGGTTAACTTCAACCATGGTATGTTAGTAATGTAAACAAGTCATTAAGGTCGAGAAGTTTGTAATATATTTTCCTTATCTTTATATCGCCGGCTATACAAATTAGAAAACAAAACACACATGCTCATATATAAATTTGACACTTGGTAACATAAAAGTGGGGTAAAGAGTTTGTTTCCATGTGTAGAATCGTTCGTAGAGAATCCTGGTTCACACACGGTTTTTAAAAGAGCAACAAACTTCCAACAATATTGAATTTCCATGGGGGCGAGGGAGGGGTTCGAGAGCGACATCTGTAGCTTCAGTGAGGAATCACTGATGTCTTTACAGCATAACTAGATGTACGTTGGCAAGTAGACATTGGTACGGTAAATCGTATTCTTTTCAATAAACTCTGTATTAGGACTGATAACAAAATTAGTCCTAAACGTCGTGAAATCTTACTTAATAAACAGTAAATGATATGCTACCCATAATGGTATTCCAATGATAGTTTCAACGTAACGTTTGGTGTACCTCAGAGTTCTAACTTGGGTTTGCTTTTCTTTCTAATATACCTAAATGACTTGTGTGAAATATTGTAAAAAAAAAAACGATCTCAAAATGTACAAATTTGTATGTTCTATGAAAGATTGTCATGAACTGGAAGTTGGTAACCTATTATTTTGTGTAAACAATAGTCTTCCGTCCAATATCATGGAATGTTCTGTTGTAACGTACAGGAGACGAAAACCAACGTACCCCTATCAATATAGGACCGACTATGTTTGAAAACGAGCCTTTACTAAACATGTAGACTATACTGTTAGTCAATAAACTATTAATCAAGCAGACAGAAACCTTGTTAGATATTGCACAAGAGAGAATTTCGAAACCCTGAGTCTTTTTATTTTTTACAGTTTATGTATTAGATCCAAACTGAATTAAAGTTACACTCCATATTTAATTGATATTTGGGAAGTATTATTAGTCAAAAATATGAAACGTGGGAAATATTTAATGTTGAGAATAGCAATGACGAAAGAAGTGTTCACTAAGAATAAGATTCTTGTCTGCGGATCGACAAAACAAAGAGTTGAGGAAGAGATTAATTAAATGTTTTGTGTAAGAAAGAAGTTTGGAAGCTTTTGAAATGTGCACATGGAGAAGAAAAGAAAAAAATCAGATGGATACAGTAGTGTTGAAGAGAATAAACGAGAAACAATAAAAAGAAAAAGAAACTATTTAAGACACTGACTGCGTAGAGGTTTATACTGAAAGATCCAATGAAAGATATGGTTGAGGGAAATGAAATGAATCCAACTCATGGCAGTATTAAGAATAATAATGTAGAGTGTGTTGAGATAAAAGGAAAGGATATTGGGAGGAATGGTGAAGGCTTAGCTTGCCTTGAAGGACTTGCCGGTTTCGGCAAAGCATTAATTGTGATGGTGAACTTCCAAGTCTAGAAATGCGCATGCGTACAGTTCAAATTGTACAATACGTATTCCTGAGTCTTAGTTTATACACAAACAAAATGTTACTGACAAATTATGGCTTCATTAATCTCAAGCACATCAGACAAATATGTAAATGAAGTGCTTTTTTTTCTCTTTATAATATATTACATCATTAGATCAATGGTGAAGTATTATTAAATTTGATAGGTTTATACATTCCATTTGGAAACAGTTGGTCGAATACTTAATGAGATTTTACAGCATCAAAGGTATAATTTATGTACTGTACAAATCACTACGTTGAGAATGTGCTCAATTCTAAGATGATAGCCAATTATTACTTTAATCTCTCTCTCTCTCTCTCTCTCTCTCACCTTCTCACTTTCTCTTACCAGTATATATAACCTTTCAAGTTGATGTTGTTGAAGTAAAAGACTTTATGATATTTATTATTGCATCGTAATTGTTCAAAGATAGTTTTTGTTCGTTTTTCGAATATAAAAAAATAATAATAAACTTTTTAAAGACGTAGTTTACTTAAAACAATCCGTACTAAAAAAATTTTAAAAAAATGTTTATGTACCGGTATGACCAGAAAAGCATGGGGCGCGCGTTCATGCATAGTCACTAATTTATAAATTCTTGACTTGACGCCCAGCATGCTTTTCTTTTTAGTCATGCATAAACTTTTTTTTTTTTTTTACTTTTTAGTACGAATTGTTTAAGAAAAGTTTGTCTGTTTTTTATTTAGTTATTTAGGATTTTGGATACTTTTTCTCAAGATAATGTTTTGTGACCCAAATCCTGAAGTGTTCTGCAACCAGCCAAATCCAAGTTCGTTGCAGACTAGTATTTATTTTAGGATAAAGAAATCCATAATTAAAAAAATTTTAAATATGCTTTTAAAATATATACAAAATATATATATATATGAAAGTAACAATGGAATATTGTATTATCACCCGACTTACGTCGCTATGCAAAATTTCATCATTGTATGACGTCGGGAAATGAGTTAAATTAACGTTGCAAGTTTTGAGGACACCACGAACCATTATAAATTAAAGAAGTCTGTAATAATGATTATTTCTATCAATTTTTTTGAAAATGGCTTTTAACAAACATATTTTCCAAGCGTAAATTATTTACTTTTCTTTGAAATTTTGTCAGAAGCCATTGAGTTTTATCACAATTGTTACATTCATATATAAAGTTGCAAAAGTTACATTTATATATAAAGGAACGCAAGATTTTGTGGAAACAAGTGGTCTATTGGTATCACCTAGGCATTGCTTTGTAGCTGAAAATTCGCGTACATTTTTTTAAAGCTTTTTCTCTCACGAGATGATTTAAATCAATAAAATGAATGATTTTATGGTAAGAGTGAACAAATATCTTTAGTAATACAGTGAGATGAACCGCTATTACGAAAAGGAAATGTGGTCAATATTCATCCATTGTTGTCTGATCAAATTGTAAAGAAAATTAAATATTTGCGTCTGATAAAATATGTGTAGTTAATGGCCATTTTCTTTACTCACGTTTCATTTTATGAGTACCTATCCTCTCACCAAGTTATTCTGGTAACACTGAACAAATAGGATATGAAAATGACCAATGTCGGTAGGAACAAAGTTATATCAGCAATAGTCCTTTACCTGCTTTATGGCCTTTTTTCTACTCGAAAGCAGAAAAAATCAATTATCATTTATACTCCTATCTCTTATATATCCATTTATTGTATATATCAATCTGTAAAAGAGATGAAGACCTCATTAATTAAATAACTTGTAGAAATGATTTTTAGGTAATTTCTGTCATTTTTTTAATCGTTTGTATGTTTTACTATACGAAGCGGAGGGGGGGGGGGGCATTTGAACACGTTGTTGGGAAAATTTAACTTTGCTTCTTCACACTCAGAAAATTTGTTCAGATAGATAAATAACATATGTATCGGAAGATTTACATATCACCGAAGAAAATGACGTAATTCATTGTCACCTTAAAACAAGGACAGGAACTGGGAGGCTATCGTTCAAAGGTGCCACCCTAGGGGGTAGATTTGAACAAGGGTGGGGTATCTTTGAACTAGGTTGGGGCCGTTTTTAACAAATGCTAAATTTTATGAGAAGAACATTTATTTTCTTAGTAAATGCTTCTAAATACAAATACGGAAGCAGAAGAATGTTAACTAAGGTTTTACTAGCCATAGGAAGAATATAAACTACGCAGTTGAACTTTGAACTTGCTTGTTTCTTTATTGGTGTTATGAGGATTGCATAAGCTGATACACCTTGCTGAAATCTGCACACACACACCCTATTATTTTTTGTTTGTTTGTTTAAAGCTGCCCCGGTACATCGAATTACGTACATTTTTATTATTATGGGGGAGGAAGAAAACAACAAGGACAATTTAATACGTGAAGGAATGTACTTACTTCGAAAGTCAACATGGAAGAATGAGCTCCAGTTCTCTTCTCTCTGAGAACTTACAATCTCTGAGATGAGTTTTTACTTTGGCACACACACATTACATCAAGTGTCGTACTTCGCTAGGTAACGCACACAAATGCCGAAATAGAAATGACAGCTGTGTTGCATAGTGTTCGCAGTTTATAAATGGTGGAGAAAAGAAATTTCGTTTTACTAATTAAAACTTATTACCAATGTTGTAAGGTGCCCCCGTTCAAATGTAAGGTGCCCCCTCCATTATATAAAAAGATACTTACATGTTTTACCTTTCTTCTCTTAGATGCTTTTTTAAGCAGATTGACCTATGGTGACAGAAGATTTTTTTAAAAGTACATTCTGACGTTTTCCTCACATAAATTAAATAAAAAGAATAGTTAGGAAACAGAAACAAGATCCACACAAAAATTGTTCACCTTATTTCATCATATTTTAAATTAAAACAATCTTTAGATCCCGGATGTATAAGACGAAGGAGAATGTGTGTTTTCAGTTAGACGTAAGCAAAGACGAGACTTTGCATTGGAAATAGCGCAAATAACGGGTTAATTTTACTTCAGCTACCCCAGCAATTGTAAAATTT
>JAGDQP010015820.1:6381-20490 GCA_022664845.1 Lepisma saccharinum | reverse complement strand
ACTGTTAGGATACTGCACTGATATGTACAGACATTTCTAAAATACGTTAAAATATGTGGAGTTGTCAACACTGTATTTATTTCGGTCAAATGCTCTCACAACTTATTATATTCCGAGAAAAAAAGATGCTCTGATGTTGGTGTGATCCTATACATGAATATATTACTTGTACTATATCTTATTGGTCTATAAACGAGACGTATGCGCGAACAAAAGTTTATGTGCTATGTTAAAAGATAGCACGTACACTTTTGTTCGCGCATGCGCCTCAAATCAGTCCATATCTTTGGCAGTGTCGTCCCATAAAATCACTAGTACCTTAATATTTTTACTCACTTAAAAGGTGAGTCGCCCAAGATTTGTACTGTTGTTGGGCGGGAATTTGAGTAGTGTCTAAACATCAAATGCCCTATTAAGGCGGGGCCATTCTCACGCAGGCACATTACTTTTTAAATAGTAAATATTACGTCCGAGCAGCTGTTTTCAGTTACTAATTTAGCGTATTGGTAGCATGTTGCAAAGCTAATATAAGAGAACCCGGGATTGAACCCTGGTAAGGTTTTGTTTATATATTTTTTTCTTTAAGAAAAATAACTTTTCTCTTTTTTATCTATACATACGCATAGGGAAATTTAATAAAATTAGTGACCAAGGGTACTTGTAGGTTAGATAAGTCAGGTACGGTGTTTTTTTTTTTTCTTGTACACTCGATTAATTCGTGATTTTTCAAGCTTTCGAAAATAGGACTTTCTGTGTTTAGACGCTAGTAGTTGCAGTACTTAAACACATGTTTTAATTGGCTTCTCACTACTCAGCCAAACCGGAAGCAAAGCACGAGGCTCACGCGTGGATGAACAGCTGGCCTAACTCGTATTTTTATGCGTGTTGTTCTTGTGCGGCCGTATTTTGAAAATCTTAATTAAGATATAAATTAACAACGAGGCGCACAGCAGTAAACTGAGTTAGGGTTGATTTTAATGGAAGCTTGCGTTGCTTGCGATTTGGATGAATTGCCAATTGAAATACGTGTTACATAGGCGGCCTTAAAACACGTGTTTCAATTGGCTACTTACCCTAATCGTAAGTAACGCATGCTTTCATGAAAATCAGCACTTAATGCTGAAATTTTGGTCCGTATTGGATTAGACTGGAAATGTACGGTCGAGATTAATTAACTGTTCCAGCCGCGCCTTGATTTCGTATACTCATTATTTTTTTAATGGCATCGAGCAATTCAATATCGTTTTAGTTTCAGGTCCATGGCGACAACTATAACCGCAATTGTCGCCACTGTCGAGCACTGGTAGAGACATCTACAGGATGTGAGAATATCGAACCTTCACTTCTTATTTTCTTTGACGCTAATGTCAATTTCAGATTTTCCTTGTGATATACAGTAAGCCTTATTTTATTTAATTAGCGCTAGTTTTCTCTTCTTAAAAAAAAACAGAGTAGAGATATTCTATTGACAAAAAAAAAATGAAAAATGTTCATCGTTGTCAATACTATCGTTGTCGTTCTCACCAATAACACTTGTCGCTGAATTACAGTTTTAAATCATCGTTTCATCGTATCTCGTTCGTTTGCTTCATTGAGCACGCACCTTCGTTATCTAAAAGAATGCGATTGGTTGACTCTCCGTGTGACGTATTTCATTTCATTACATTATTGATTCTAGCAAGTTGGTCTTTTACACTTTTTTTTTTTTTTTTTTTTTTTGAAAATTAAAAACTAGATTGTGTCACGAACAACGGGCACACACAAGCAGACATTATATATATATTCAGTCTTCCTGCTCTAGAATGCGTTCGTCAAGGTCGTGTCCTAGGATGTACACGGAAAACAGCTCCGATTCTGTGGGGGCATGGTATTCCAGACGTATTTACTAGTAGGGGATTATTCAAACGTGAGAAGAGCATCATCATAACTAAAGCTTTTCTTGGATTTACTCAATCACACCTAGAACATATAGAGTATATGCCAGAATAGTAATTTGAAATTAAGTCAAGGACGCTTCATCCTTATTTCTTTTACAAGAAACATATAAAAGTATATTACGTGACGGTTCGTAACCTTACGATAGGTGATTTTTGTAGATAAACTAAGTGTGTTAGAAAAATACGTGTTTTCGTCACTCAACGACTACGTCACGAGATATCCGTGTAACACGAATTAAGTTACCTTTTACTTTATTGGTTTCAAAGACAACTATAGCCAATCTATTCAGCGTTACATGTATGTGGGATTACGTCATTCGGCGAGCACTCTTCTAGAGAAAAGTGATGGTAAAAACAGCGCCGAGGATATTAGTGAAGGTACTATCCAGCAATTCGCCTGGTGAAACTGAGGGAAAAGCCCTTACAAATCTATGTAAGGATGATCAGTAGCAGAATTCGAACTTAACATGTCTTCCCAGTACCGATCCAGAATCCACGACGTTAAACACTTGACCGTGGGGGCTAGATTTCAACTAATTCTCCGTCCATACACAAGTGTACTTACTATTCTAAAGCCAGCGCCTCCTCAAGGTGTGTGGTAACGCTCGTTGTCTATAATCAAGGGGTCCCGGGTTCGATTCTCAAGTGGTTCGTAGTTCACGTTAAACTATAGGTCCTGTCATGATACCCAGATGACGTAGCCCAGTGGTAGAGCTCTGACTTAGCTTTCGCGAAGTCGTCGGTTCAATCCAAGCGACCGACAATTCTGACTGAGTCTTTTTCCATTTTTTCCTCAGTCACACCAGGCAAAGCCCCTTCAACTTAAGACCCTGGCTGACGTCTTCCTGCATCCTTTTTTATCTCCTATCCCGGCCGAGCCTTATATGTGTAAAGGCCATAAATAAAATTCAATTCAATTTCTGTCATGGCAAACTACCATCGGTTCACTTTGCCCAGAGATTTTCGGATTAGGACCAGCCTTCGTGCAGAACATCCATCATCATTCTAAAGCCTCCCCCTTATTTCTAACAGAAAGAGAACTCTAAAATACCAAAACATCTTCCTCGTTATACACAAATGTCATTTCACTGCGTTGGCATTTGGGTAGAATCAATGAGTCTCAGTGATGTCAGAATGCGTCTTATGAGATTAATTTGCTTTCTAGCGTTACGTATTTAAAAGCAACATTAACTCTCCATATTGACGACGAGCCACGTTTTAATGCCATATATCACGTTTATTGGTATATATAAAATGTGTTCAGGTCTATTTTTCGGTCATTAGGGGCCATTACAACATCACAAACTACGCACCTCTTACGTAATAATATCAAAACAAGCGTTGCGATTTATGGACTTTGGTCTTCATAACGTGGTTTAAGCGTTTAGTATTGAAAAGAACATCATTTAAGATATTTTTGTATCCGGTTCGTCTGGTTCACACATCAATTACAACATGCTAAATTACAAAAGATTGGTATTTATTAAATCATTTGGCGTGCAGCTAATTTAACGGTTTGAGACTAATAGTCATTTTCTACTTCTTAACATACCAAATCGTATCCGTTTCTAAGAAATGTGTTCATTTTACAAACAGCAGCTGCACAATCGTCAAGCGATAAATACGAGGGAAAGTCAATAAATAAGGTTTCCAATTAATGTACGTAATGTACTCATGGGTGCCGCCAGAAATTGAGTCAGGAGGGGGCAAATTCAGTAAGGACCAGATTCACTGTGTATATACGTATATGTTTATAGTAACGCTTGATGGTTGGATAAACTAAAACAATGAAGACTTCGTTTGTATTCTTAATTTAGTATATGGATAAATAAATTGATATATATATATATATATATGTATATATATGTATATATTTACCTAAGTAATCACTTTTTGCTTGGTCAGTGATCAGTGGGCAAATTAAAGAACCCGCTGCCTTACTATTTTTAAAAAGAAACAGCATTATTTTCGTTAAGGAACAAGAAAATATGAGCAACTGTAGAAAACGGGGAGTTTTGTTTTCGGCTTGGCAACAGTGATATTATACCGGTTACACGTCTTGCATGTTTGTCATATCAAAGGTTAGGTCTCGGCAGATAGCGCTGTAAAAGTACAGGATTTCCGCCAGGATTTTCAGTTTGGGGAGTGTAAAGTCAAAATTGGGAGGGTGTAAGTGGAATTTTGCACGGTTTCTATTGATTTTTGGCCTGAAAATTTTAAGGTTGGGGGTGCTTTCGAGTATTTGGGGGTGACACTCCCACAGAGAAGGGTTTAGCGGTATTACTGTAACAGTAACAAGAGGTGATCATATGTGCATCATATAGTCTAAAGTTTATTTCCCACCAAGAATACGAGACAGTTCACAGAGCGTGGTTTAAGGAGCAGGACGACGAACTACATCATCTTCCCTGGCCAGCTCAATCCCCAAACTTAAATATTATCGAACCATTGTGGGTAGTTTTGGAGCAACGAGTGCGTGCTAGATTCCCGTCGCCAGTACCCTTATAGCAATTGGTGGATGTTCTGCTGGAAAGCTGTACAATATTACACTGGAGACTGTTCATGACGAAAATAAATACATTTCCCGGAGAATAGAAGCTCTGCGTAGTGTAAATGTAGCCCAACCCCTGATTTATAAACGAAGAGTGGGAATGTCATAGTTTTTTTTTTCCATCCCCAGATATAAAGAAACAAAGATATTATCTGTTGTAGAAAATAAAGCTAAAGCCCTTAACCCTTACGTAACGGCGACCATGTTTGTACTGAAATTCATTTACAAGGAAATATAAATACATTCTTACAATATTTTTGGACATAGTCAACTTCACTATTGAGACAATTGTTTAGACAACAACGAGTGTCGAAACATTAAACATACTTGGTGCTCGAGCTGCTGCCATTACATGTATTACGTACTAGTAACGAACTTATCTGCGTTACTGACACATAGTTCTTGAAAACATGAGTAAACAATTGTAAAGAACTGAAAACAGATAATTCCAAACATCGTAACACATTATTTAACTTCTGATAAATATGTAATTTAATTATCTTAATTAATGTTAACATGGTTCCTACTCTACAGTTAATACTAATCTTGCTGCCATCTATTGAACTCTAAATTATTAATAGCTTTCAAGGAAGAACAACATTATTGAAAAGAGAGTTCAGGTTGTATTTCTTATTACTAAGGTAGGGGGGCCAAATGTGGCTCATGTTAACTTCGTTGATTTTTTTCACTAAGAAAAACTATTTATTCGTGCAAATCGACTGAATCATCAAGTTGGGAGACTATTTGGACAAATGAAAATAAAATAATCTGCTTCCTAGAAATTACGTATAAAAATGTAATAAATCGAAAACTAAAATGTTGCCAGTGGGCCATATTGAGAACATGGTATTCCCAATATGGCCCGCTATAGAAAACAAGAGCGTATGCCAAAAGTGATGTGTAATCTTTATTACTCATATATGCTACATACTAATATATATTACAAGCATATATAATGTAGATGACATTGCAAAACCAAGAATATTGTTTTAATACAAAATGCGAAAATTGGTGAAAAACAAGTGGATATACAAGAAAAAAAGTATATGAATAAACAAGAAGTGTAACAAAGGAAGAAATTTAGAAAGTCATGTCTCACATGAGGGACAAATAAATGGTCCGTGATCTTTAGCGGTGATTCCAACACACTCTTCATGAACGTATTTGCTACACGACAAACAAAGACGCTTGTCTGCAACCCTGTCTTCCTGACAAAGGTAACAGAACCAAGATTCACAATACTTGGAGCAACTTAATGTCGGTTCTTCAGGACTATTAGAAGCAGTTGCTTAAATTCTGGTCGTTTTAAACGTGATGACACTTGCCTTATTTTGGTTTTAATCTTCTTATTCTTTGTACTGAAATTGATAGCTTCCTTATTACCTGGCATTATCTTCGTTTTAATTACTAAACATTATGATAATGAGTGTGTTCAGTACAAACATTTCAAATACCCAATTGTTTCATTTTAAACAGTTATGTTTGCATTTTGCCCAATATGGCGGTGGGTAATATTGAGCATTATTAACCTCTTTACTTTTTCTCTGGCGCCTGGTAGTTACACCATGCAATGCATTTCGTCACACATATTTTATGTTCACGTCTGCTCGCATAGCTACATTATCCATGCATTCTACTGATGAGGTTTTCAACAATGGATACTGAAATGAAATATTACTTTCCTTGCTAAAATAACAGCAAAATATGTTCGTGCTCAATATGCTACTTCAACTGAAGCTGCTGCCGCTCATTCCACTTGCAAACAAATGAGTCGCGCAAAAATGCTTTCACTTGTCAAGAGTGAACAGTAACATCTACTAGCACCAACGGAAAGCTGCAGAGATCTAAAGGGATGGGCCTTATTGGGTCCCAGGGCTATAATCGGTACCCTTACCTTAGTTGATATCCATGGTCATATTTAAGGATATTATGAAGCAAAGTACTATTGCAGTGAACATTTGTAACGCAGTATCCCATCTTGAGGATGGAAATACAGTAAATATCTGATGGAACGTAACAGTCAGTATTTCAAGTGGTTTTATATTGTGAAAGTAGGGAAGGGCAGCTCTAGTTAAATGGCACGATACCCACCTAAACGAAAACAGATAGAGAGAAGTTGTTCTTGAAATTCAGCGATCGCAGTTTACGTGGCGGATTTCAATCTGGTGACAATACAGGCCCTTACCATACAATATTTATATAGTATCTAGACTTCCTTGGAAACTGAACATATCCCATTCTAATTTTCATTGAATTCCAATGTATTTACGGTCCTTTGGCTCAGGCCGGGATAAAGTACAGTAGAGGATGGAGAAGGTAGGCTAGGGACTTTCTTAAGGTACAATCCAGGCATTTATGTGGTGAAACTGAGGAAGACCATGAAAAACAGTCAAGACTACGGGAGTTCGTTGAATTTTCATTATTATTTTCACTTCTGATAGGAATCTGCAAATTATTTTTTCTTTTCACTGTACGTACTTGACTACTTTTGTCACCGGGGTCGCTGTAGATTTAAACTGTAAACTCATTTGTGCTTGCTTTAAGTTATTTCGTGGTACACTGGCAACACTGCTGGTTTTGATTATTACTTGGATATGCTGTTTTACTCCTGGTTGCTTCAACATGGTGTGTGAAAGAGAAAATAATACAATTCGATATTTCAGAGAAAAAAATAACCACACCTGGCAACCCTGGAATAAGTACCATTCATTGTTACTAGTAAACTAAAATCAAATGGTTATAGGTACCCATCATTTTTATTGATTAAAGGTGTACCGTTTGACTTAAAGTTTTGCATTAACTGTTATAAATTTTCATGCTTCGTCTCTGGTAGAAATGCCTCATCTTGTATGTCTCATCATGCTATGTATATCTATGTTGGTGATCAGATCATGTATGTATGTTTACAGTTTGTTGATTGGTTCTTTTTTCTTTTTATTTTCTTGCTGGCATGTTTTCAGAGCTATTCTTCTTGTTCCTCGAAAACCAGCATTATTCCTTGCTTAGCACTGTTAAACTAAGTTCCAACTCAACACCTACTGCTGTCCAGGCTGTTTAGAAAAGAAATTTAAAATGTGAAGGATGAGACTGAGAACTTTACGTAACAGAAACTTTTGATGGATTGTAACGTCATTGTCGAATAAAAATAAAACAGTTTCAAGTCTGGATTTTCAGTTTTTGTAGCAGCGATCGGAAATTTCACGTTTGATCCAAATGTACAATATTTTTTTCTTTCTCTTAATGTGTGCGTAATATATACAATAAATAAATTATATATATATATATATATATAATTTAATAATATTTTATGGCCTTTAGACACCTAAGGCTCAGGCCAGGGTAGAAGCAGGGAAAGAATGCGGAAAGGTGTTGGCCAGGGTTTAAGTTGAAGGTACCATCTCGGCATTTGCCTGGAGTGACTGAGGGAAACTTCTTGTGAAAACCTCAGTCAGGATGGTCGATTGCTCGGACTGAATCCACGACCTCCCAAATGCTAAGCCAACGACCCTCCACTGAGCCATCGCATATATCCAAGTCAGTGTAAACTCGGGTACGTTTCTATTTTTTAGGAACTGTATATATATTTTCCAGATTCCTTGACTTTGTATTATATTTGTGTTTAGCGTTTGACATTGGAAGAGACCAGTGTTGTCAATGTGAGTTTTGAAAGATATTATCTGATACTGTAATATCGATATTAAGTACGGTTGCCTATACATCCCGAATTTTAGGATCATGTCCCCGTGTCGGAAAAAATATCGAAAGTCTCGAATTTCATCAAAAAAAGGTCGATAAAATTTAATTTGGTAGGAACAATTTAAGTAAATTTACATTTGTTTCACTGTAGTGTTACTGGACGTCCATATTTAATAATTACTAATAACTAATTAACAACTTAAGTCATAAGAAATAGATAATGAGGTTATTATAACGGCTCGACATGAAGAAGTTCCCCCTTAATAATAATAATAATAATTCAAATTTATTGCAAGCTTGCCATCTATTGAGTGTATAAGCTTGCTTCAAGCTTGTTTACATCAATTGTAATACAAAAGCGAAAATCAACGGAAAATCGAGCTTGTCGTAAGCTTACGTGCTATGTGAATCGGTACCAAAATATGTTTAAAAGCGCAGAAAGGAATCGGTCGCGGCGGTTTCTCTATTCGCTGATCTATCTATAACTGTAAAAGTAATTTCCAACTGTACCCTCTGTGACGTAATCATTTCGTTCTCTTGTTTCTCACTACGAAGACCGACAAACTGTACGGATAAGACCGAGTTTCGCCACATTAGGGTCTATTGTTCCTTCTTTGATCTCACAATTTTCTCCGAGAGCTGAAATTTGCTTCAATGTTTCCTCTATAGTATGCTTGGAAGAAACAGTGCCCGTCTCTAGACCAGGAATTCTGCCAGTATTTTCAGTTTGGAGGGTATAAAGCTAAAATCAGGGATGCAAGTAGATTTTTACAGGGTTTCTATCAATTTTTAGCAGAACACATTGTTATATTTGGGAGTGTGCACTCGACAATTTGGAGGGGTCTGACAGAATCCCTGCTCTAGAAGTCAAAAAAATCGTTCCGGACATTAACAATCCACATCCATATAATTGGAACAATGATTTACTTTAATGAAGATAATGGTGCAGTTCTGTCTGTAATTTCATTACAATAATAACAATTATAACGTTAATTGGACAACACTGTGTATTATTGCATTTTAAGAAGTGGATAGATAAGGACAGGAACTTAAATAAATACTTATCTTCTGGAATTTTCCTGGGATGCTTTGGAGGAAAATGGTTGAGTTGAAAGAAGAATGAACCTGTAAGGTCTCTGTTGCGAAATGGCTCTCGCGAAATCGATACTTCAAGAAGAGGCCAAACTTGACATCTCATCCTTCTCTTTCTCTCCTCCTTTTTCTAGTTGCATTTTTCTTTCTTTCTAACCTTTCTGAACCTCTTTCTTCCGCCTCTTTTATCTACTTTTCTTTCCACCTTCTCCTCGCGCCCTCTTGTAACCTCTTTTGCGCTGACTACGTTTGCTCGTGACAAAACTCTTGAAAGAAAGAAAAAAAGAAGAAGAATTGGGTGTTTGTAGGCAACTTTGCGAAGATCGAGTTAACGGAAGCAGTTTTATAAAGTTCACAAGAAGCATTGCATAACAAGTTGTTCTCGTTGTGGTGGTTAAAAGTGGCGTGTGAGAGAGTTCGATCACTTTTAGGCCACGAACATTTCAGTTTTCACCAGTATTGTACGGTGATTTTTGATTTCATCACTATCGTGAGTAGTTCAGTAGCAAAAGCGACAGATCCTTCAATGCACTGCCCGTTGTTCTTTGTCTTAGAATACGAATTATCTTAGTTAATACTATAAGAATTTGTCGCGTTACAATACAGAGTGGTAAAGTAGAAAATGTGTTGCCACGTTGTACACCTGCAATTTCTAGGTGGCGACCGCGTTCGCCAGATTTCAATCCACAATATTTTAATCTTAAAAATTCTTGCTGTAACAATAGGGGACATGAAAAAAGGATAATTAGAGTGAATACTTTCGGGATATAGCTGCGCATGCGCCAGATTTGCTCATGCATTCTCATCATGAATGGGAAAGCCTTTACCTGTCATCATAATTCCGCTTACCTTGAAACTAAATTGGAAATCTGTTTTTTAAAGCTATGTGGACTTTTGTTGCTTTTTTCTGATATCTCATGTGATAATTGATTGAATCGTTAATTTCAAAACTTAGTCAAAAGCAATGAAGTGGTTAATTTTTGGACACAAATCTTACAACACTAATGCCCCAACCTGGATACCAACTGAAGATCCGTTGCCTTGTGAACCAATACATATTACTTCAGACCACTAAGTCAGTGTTTCTCATTCTTTTTAATGGAGCAGTCTCCTTTCTGATACATTATTTGATGCGAACCCTTTGAAGTGTTTAGGTGTGCTTTGTAAAAATAAATTCGGAATCATTTTCGGACGAGCTTGTAGGTCCGATTTTATTTTTATTTTATACTTACGAGAAGTTGGCGCGAAAAGATAAAGTTGAAATTTACAAAATCCAAACTTTCGCCATGTTTAGAGCTTCAGGATGACTGCACCTACAACCTGAGACCATAAAATTCCTATTTTTGTGGAAGGGTTCAACAACATTTCATGCTAAAAATAATTTTGATACGATGTACTGTTCCCGAGCTATAGCGCGGAAAGCTTTTTTTTTACAGCTGTTTTGCGATATAGTAATGTAAAAATGAAATATATGCAACGATAATGATTATGACCCGGTTTTTGTCCTTAATACACTGGTAAGTAACAGCAACACATTGATTTTCAAAAATTAAAAACACTTACACTATACACAGATAGAATAAAAACGCCAATTAAGGGAATGAAGTAGGTAGATTCGAAACATCAATGATGAAGATGAAGTCGCTAGACATGAGACACTAATAAGGTAATGAAGTAAATAAATTTGAAACACAGCAAGTGAATGAAAATGAAGTATATATATATATACTATGGTTACCATAATCGGTCCGTTTGGTATACTCGGCTGTTATATGAAGCAGTGTGCACTTTTTTGTGTCTGTGATAGATCACCACGACAATCTGGTTATTCAGATCAAGGTTTAGACATGGTCAGCAGTTCTAAGAAGCTTGGGACACAGTATAGTCCTGTAACCCGAATTCGATCCAGTGACCCGACTTCGAGCTGGGAGGCAGGGCCGAGATTTTATTCTTTTGTTATTATATCAAACGTACTGTTGCCTCTGAACAGAAGGTAACTGAGACCTTTGGGTCACTGAGACAGACCTTTTGGGTCAAGACCAAGTCACTTCGATTAAGTCCGGGTCATTCGAGTCAGGTTTCTGACAGGATCAATCGAGTCATTTATGTCCGGCTCACCAAAAGTGACCTGGTTTCAGCTCTGACAGACAATGAAATATGAAATATATCATAGGCACGTAGATGTTTTCTCTAAGTGTCTGGTTACACTTTGTATGGATTATTATACTTCATTTGTTTACCATATTGTAAACAAGATATTCACTCGTTAGCTGTTTAATTAAGGAAGTCGTTTTTTCTCCCCTGTTATCTCCCAATATTATGCTCGTTTATCACAAAAGGAAATAAAATATTAAAAAGGAACTTTGCGTGTCTAAACATACTTGTTTACTTGTGTTGATAAATGGAGAATGGCATGCTATACAAATGGGGTGTGGCTTAGTGTATAATCAATAAAGGGACACACACTAATTCATTTATGAAAGTACACAAGATTTTCTAGATATGGCAAAGAAGATGAAGAAAAATGTATTTCCTTGACCGTATTTTGTCAAAAGAGCTTAGCATTTCGTATCACTTTTAAGTTGAGCAAATACTACTAGCACAATATTCACATTTACTCTTGTGAAGTCTTTCCCCAGATAGCATGCCGGCTTGTAACAAGGTTGTCAGTCACTTGCTTTAAGCCTATCAATCTTGATATTGTGTTGAACATTATGAACAAGCATGAAACATACTTGTTGGAAGAACATAAGTGGCCTGTTTGAACACAATTGTTGCTTGTGGTTATCTCTAGCCTAATTCAAGATTGTTGGAACAACCAGCTTTGCGAGGAATCTTCTTAAACTTGAGCTTCTATTTGATTTCGTTTCGTTGCACTGGCGCTTTCGTCTCAATGTGCTTAAGTCCTATCATGTGCCTGCACTGTTTCGCTAAAAGCTCATCTCTGCAAGCTCGCCAGTGTTGCCCACGAGACGAGATTAAGGCAGCCTCGTCTCGAAAATATCTTGCTCAGAAAGTGTCCCGTCTCGGATATTACGAGAATGATGTCTCGTTTTCCATAGACATTTCTCTGTCTATTCTCGTGCGCAACGCTACCGGGATTCGAACCTGCACCTTGTGATTGTGAACCAAATCATAGTACCCTCCACTTGACTGCGGTAGCTAACATTTTTGTATTTCTTCTGCAAACATAGGACTATGAACCAAAGAACCTCTTTGCTTTGGAAGCTTTGTTATAGCGTTGTCGAGCTATTTCTCTAAGGGCCAGTTCTACAAACGACCGCTACACTTCTAGTCAGCAATAAGTTGAGGCCAAGTCTGATTTTGGCCAATGAGAGTTGGCCTCAACTTAGCGCTCACTCGAAGTTTAGCGATTGGTTATAGAACTGACCCTAAGTGTTAATACTATCGCCATCTGTCGTGAAACATTTCTGAACACACCATATTTTAGACTGAGAATAAACGTTAGGAATAATGAGTTAGGTAAATTATTATCAACCTCCTAAACGAGCTGGTGAGCTTCTACGGACAGCATCTACAGCTTTTAATAAAGTGGGCTCCAAAGTCCAAACCACTCCGTTCGATTGACCTCGACGAGAGTTGGACTTGTGACCATGAAAGGAATTGTGATTGGAAAAAATGAAACCAGAGCAACCCACATATGTTAACGTTTTAAGTCACTTTTATATTCAACAAAACTAAAATAATAATAATATTAATATCCCTCGTACACCTCATGAAAAAAAAATGGAAACTTTCGAAATGCATACTTATGCAGAATTGAGAAAAATCACCTGCATACAAAACACTCATAATGAGAAAGGTTCTGAAGAGAGCAATCGAGACGCGAACTAGAAACAATGAACACCACAAATGGAAACTGGTTAAGACATTGGGAAGAGATTGCAAAGAAAAGCTCTCAAATTGAAGGTACGTTTGAAGGTAAAAGAAGAGAGAGAAGAAGACGATTGCAAATTGTTGATAGTGTTATAGAAAATAAATCGCATCCTAAAAGAAAACCGCAAGATCGAGATGAAATTGAGGTGGGTTAAGTTACTTTAAAGGATCTGCCGCTTTCGACGAAATAGAAGGTGGTGATAATATTCCCACCATTAAGCATTTGCGTGCATATATTCCTGTACACTCTCGTTTTATTTATCTTAGTTCGGGCAATCACCTGCTGAAATTTTGACATTTATGTACGACCTCTTTCTTTTATTAGATAAAGGAACAGAAGTAAAGAAAAAGGAAGGCAATTCATGTTCTTTTTATCTTTAATGTTAGCAAGAAAACAACGAGTTACTCAAAGCTTCTTCGTATGCGCTTTCCCTCCGTCTCAAAGCATCTCACAACACGCACACATCATCCATCACAATACGTGACAAGAATTGATGTTCATTTTGTTACCACCAGAGAGCAGGACTGTGTTACACTTACCCACTGAATATCAAACAATATACTTAAAAAAAAAAATGATATGACATGCATTCATAATTTCCCTCTGTATCTGAAAAAGTATTTGTAAAGGTCAGGAATAAGTACTTTGTTGGTACTGTACAAATGATGAGGCTCTACAGCTAGTAAGAGAAAATCTGTTGCCTTATATCTGGGACTGAATGATTTGGAGGGAATTGCTTAACAGCAGGCACGTATCCAGAATTTGGTTTTGGGAGGGGTTCAAGGGCTTCCGGGGGAAGGTGTTCAAGGTGTGTCTGGACAAAATTTGGTACACGATAAATACACCTATTTTTAGGTAGATTTCGAAGAAAAATATACTTATTGAGATCGGTACGATATGAAAGTATATATATATATATATATATATATATATAT
>JAGDQP010015819.1:0-41852 GCA_022664845.1 Lepisma saccharinum | reverse complement strand
AGACTTTCTGGGGACAGCGCCCCATGCTGTGCAGACCTTTTCCCATATCGCCTCGGGGGCTGCACGCTCATAGCGGTGGTTTGATCCATTTATTGAAACATTTTCGTGATGGTACACCTTCATACCAAATTTCATTTCTCTAACTTCAGTGGTTTGGAAAATGGTATTTGGGCGACTATGTTGAATTAAAGAAAGCGATTTTTCTTACATTGCTTCCTTACATTGACGTTACCTACTTGTGATGGTACACCTTCATACCAAATTTCGTTTCTATCGCTCGAATGGTGTGGAAAAAGTTTTTGTGCGGCCATTTTGATCCAAGTTAACAACTTTTTCATAAATGTAAATTATTCCTAAACTACTCTCGTTAATACAACTTTATGCCAAATTTCGTATCCCTAGATCAAACGTTCTGGAAAATGGATTATGAAGTCAGCCATTTTGGATTCAAAATGATGTCTTTGCAGATATTTTGTAATCTACTAGTGATGATATACCGTCATACTTCGAAATTTCATATTTCAATTTTTAACATCTTTTTTCTTAAATAACCTCAAAATCGCTGATTTCGCAATAAACTCTTGTTCCTGTATAGCATGCTGACGTTTTGTGACACGCGGAACTCGGCTGCATGCACTGACGTACGTGTTGATACTCCCCTCAATTCGCTCGCGTCGCTGCGCCAAGAATCCCACGGCAGGCCGCGCATCGAACTTGAGGAGTTTGGAGGAACTGCGTCCTTTTATCACAACCAGAATCTGCATTGTGCTGCGCACCATGATGCAGATATTCCCTCATACTCCAGAGCGCTGCGTCCGAATGGGGAAACTTCCACATTCTGCCTGTATAACATGCTCCTGGCAGTGCTAACGTTTGTGACGAGTACAACTTGGTGGGACACGCAGGAGTATTGGAAGTTGGCGCGAGGAACTAGGCTCATCCATATTCCATTTCACCACTTTTTAAGGTTGAAGGAGTTGACTGGACAGTTTGCACCCCTGGTGCTTTTGCTCGTATTTCGCAGCTTTTTACACTTGTGTAATGTAATACTCACTTCGCCTCATTGGGGCGCTGCCCCCAGAATTCCAAGATGGCCTCGCTGGGGCGCACCCCTTTATCGCAATCAGGCTCCCGTTGGGAACTGTACCCTAGTAGGGGAGACGAGCCGAATTTATTCTAACCTACTCGTAATGGTACACCTTCATACCAAATTTCGTTTCTCTAGCTTCAGTCGTTATAAAGTGGGGCTTAGACGGGCATTTTGGATAAAAGATGAACACATTTTTAACGTTTTCTTATATTTTCGTGACATACTCGTGATGATACACTGTCATACCAAATTTCATTTCTCTATCTCGAACGACGTGAAAAATGGTATTTCAGCTGCCATTTTGAATCAAAGATGGTGAATTTTTTAAAACGTTGTTATGTTTTCCTAAACTACTTTTGATAATACATCATTATGCCAAATTTCGTATCTCTGGCTCAAGCAGTTGGAAAATGGATTTATGACGTCCGCCATTTTGGATCCAAGATGGCGTCTTTAGAGATATTTTGTAATATTTTCATAATCTACTAATAATGTTGTACTGTCAAACTAAATTTCATTATTCTTGCGGCAGCCGTTTAGGCTGTATATTCTTTAAAATTTTAGGTTTGGCGGCCATTTTGAATCCAAAATGGCGACTTTCTCAAATTTTTTAAAAGTTTTCTTAATTTGCTATCAATGATGTAGTTTCATACCAAATTTCACTGTTCTATCTTTAGTCGTTTAGGCTGTGTATTCTTTGAAATTTTAGGTTTGGCGGCCATTTTGAATCCAAGATGGCGACCTTTTCAAAATGTCGGAATTTTTCCTTTATCTACTTATCATCCTCTACCTTCATACCAAATTTCATGTTTCTAGTTTACTCCAAACACCCTAAACAATATGATGAGTGAGTCAGTGAGTGAGTGAGTCAGTCAGTTAGCCTAAAATGTGCAATTTCAGGGGTCCACAACTAGAACATAGTTTGAGATACGAATATGAAATTTTGTACATCTGCACATATTTACCATATCTCCTTAACGGCAAAAGCTCATATTCCTATCTTTAACACCTTTTTTGTTGCGGGGCCCCCAAATCGTCGATTTTGCCATAAACTCTTGTTCCTGTATAACATGCTTCTGGCAGTGCTGACGTTTTCTGACGTGAAGAACTTGGCTCATGCACTGCCGTGCATGTTGATATACTGCATGGCATTGTGAACCTACTTAAGTGAAAGCTTGACTATCTATTTTCAATTTAGAAATAAGGATTATTATAATCGAAATTTCGAAAAACAAATATGTTAAGTGGGCTATTAAAATAATCTTTATTTGTAAGAGTAAAATTCTTCGTGGAGCCTTTACTTATTTACCATTACAATGATATGTATTATGTTGACGAATTTTTTTAAAGGATGTGATGAAACCATAATATTCCTAGAAATGTGTGAAAATTAATGTTAAAATCGACATTCATTTTGCAGAACGCCGTAACCTAGTATACTGTTGACTCTTAATGATGTGGCGGTATTTCTACGAGAGACTTTCTTACGTATGAATGTCAAATTAACATTCAAACACATGAAATCAAGATTACACAACATGAATTTTAACGCTATACAAGAGAAACTGGTTAGTGGCAAAAAGGAGCAGCCTTTAACAAGATATTTAGATCACACATGAATCCACAATCTGCGTTGTATGGTGAAGTAATTGACACGTTGACTCTAGTGGAACTAATAGTAGAGTTTCATCAGAAGTACGTAGGCCTAAAATTTTCTAACCCCTAGGTTTACAATCTTCCGCTAAGCTTCTAGCCAGCGCTAAGCTGAAGCCAAATCAACTTTTGGATTGCAAATTGGGACTTGGCCTTAACTTAGCGCTGACCAGAAACTTAGTGGTCGATTGTAAAACTGGGGGTAAGACGCTTCTCTAAATTCTGAAGGTATGCTAAAAGCACATATTTTTCTCATCATATTTAACTTACACTTAACAATGCCGTTATCCCATTATTTGCAACCGAGCGGAATCTACATTTTAAAAGCATCTGAAATGGTGCGCAATATGCGATACACATTGAAGTATTTAAGGCAAGATTTTAAAACAATTAAAAGTGCTATCGATAACTTTGTAACCTTGAAAACAAATCTGAAGATATTGAATATTATTTTGAAATTCAAAATTCACTCCCTGAGAAAAGACTAACGTAAGAAAGAAGATAAGTAGGTTTGTCAGATGAGTTGTCTCAGAATGAGATTGTTTCAAACGCTGAAAGATCTTATGAAAATAACATTTTAAAAGCTATTTTGGGCACAATACTTAAAAGTATGCAAAGACGATAACAATCAGAGAATCGACATTTTGCGCATCTTGCTTACCAGGATCCAAGAACATTTAAAGATTCACATAAACTTGAACCACAAATTTTTGAGGATCTGAATAAAATATTACAAGTTTTTGATCCAGAAACTAAAGCAGAAAACTGACGTATCGAATTACAAAACAGAAATATTACAATACACCACGTGAGATACATGGTGGATGAAAATGATGAAGATGATTTGGATATCATTCTTTCTTGTGATTGTAAAGAGAAAATTAATGCGCTACAGTTTATTATCAGGAGCCTACCCCAAAATTAGTTCAGTGTGTAAATATTTGTTAACTCTTTCGTGTGCTCAAGTGGCTTGTGAAAGGAATTTTTCAATATTAAAATTTAATAAAATTCGACTTCGAAATAGTATTTCGCAGGATCATTATGCTGTATTTTATGTTGATGCCTACAGAGAGAGAAATTCTGGAAAATCTTGATGATGACCAAATTAATGATATTGTCGGAGGAAAAAGTCAACAAATGAAAAACTACTAAGTAATTGTGAAGAAGTTAAGCTATATCTAAGTGTTCGAATTATTCATATTTATGTCACTAGTATCACAAGTCATGGTTTATTTTTATTAGAATTATATTGATATTAACTATAATTCTTTTGAGCTCTTTTTCCCCTGAACCTAATGAATTTTATTAGGGGGCAGTTTTTAATAAAGTTCCAGGGCCGAATGTTATTCCCAGTCTATGCCTATGCCCATTGCCTGATTATATTTTTACTAAACTTGTGAGGAAGCAGGGCTGGGTTTATTCACATTTGCTTTGTTGCGTATTTTCTTTTTTCAAGCACTAAGAATACTTCTAACCTGCAATGATTTTGTTTTACCGTAAGGTTTCCCGCGCCTTGGCACTAGATACTGGGTTCTAAGGATGTAGCTAATCAAGAAACAAGCAAAGGATTTCAGAAACTAGGTTTTAGTTTCATTATGACAGAAAGTTATATTTCGTAGCTCTTTTAAACTCACCGGACTGGCTGGTTGATGTCTTGTTGGCAGCTGGCCCTAGTCAGCCTGTTCCTAAATGTAAAGTCTGTTGCTGCAGTACTGTAGAATCGTTCCAGTGTGTCTCTGTTCGTAGGTGTCACTTGAATGCTCTCCGTTCCACGGTACTCTTGTATTTTGTCAGAGCAGTTTCCCCTGGAGTTTGGAAAGTACATGGGTCAGCACGATTCCAGGGGAGGTGATGGCCCATGCAGTTTGAACTTCTTGTTTTTCCAATCACACAACCCGGAAGAGTTTCTTGCGCTATTGACACATTTACAATTACATGATTGTTTACAAATGTTAACAAGTATTACATGTTCCTTGTTATATGGTTTTATGCATGTCTTTGCTTCTTCCGCTTTAATATTGTCCATTCATGTTTTTTTTTTCTTAAAAGCGGTGATGTGTAATCATCACGCGATGCACACAAATTCCACTAAATGTGGTTATGCGGTCTATATGCATGTCTATAAGAATAAACAGTTTTGGTACCAAGTTCAGGCCTGGGATGCCTTACATTACGGTGTTTAGCAAGTGACTAAACCTGTTTCGAGAATCCTAATTTCAAATCTATTAACAGTTTTTGCATACTGCACATAGATTTTATACAATGTCATATGTTACACTATATCCAGTGTTCATTTTCGAAATTCTCTACTGAAGTCATGATGTAATTATGAGCTATGAGAACTAACTGAATATATATTTTTTTGTATTTATATCTTAAAGAAACAGATAAAAGAGTAAATTTCAATATAGGAGATTTAATTTAGTCATTTAGTGAATTTTAACGGGAAATTGCGAGATCAGGGTTAGTTATATTTTCTTCTATTTTATATACCTAATTTTCCCGGATAACCTGAGTGCACTGAACGAAAAACGGAGCGGGGACAGATTTCAGGTTTCACAGAGATATAAAGGAAAAAGAGAAAATACCAAATCATATACGTATGATGTAAAGTTAATGACTGATTACTAGCGGCACTTATGCTTCACAAGAAAAACCCTCATCAGGATTTCAATGCAAGACGTCCAAGATGTCATAACTTGAAAGGCAAATGCCTAAAACACTATTTTAGGATATTACACAACACGCGTTTTTGTTTTCTTAACGTTTTTGGTATAAGTTTTACCAGTAGTTTCATTATTTTCTGTATTATTTGATTTTTTTACATTATTTACGCATTATGAGCACATTGATATTGTCAAAAAGCCTTGCGTAACACAATAAAATTGGAAAACAGATTTGAAATAAGTATTCTCGAATTAGGTTTAGTCACCTATTAAACTACGAACAGCAAAATCATCGCAGGCTAATGCTATTATTACTTACTTTATTTTTTTTTATAGGCCTATAGTTCATCGGAATTAGACATCACATTACGTACACGTGACCGAAGAAAAATTCATAATTACTATTTTTCGTAAGAGCACTGTTGTACATTCGTTTCTTAATAACATATTGAAAGACCTGACCTATCCGACTTGTGTTAAATCGCCAACTTGAAAAAGTGGCGAATCGAGAAGGTCCCTACCGCCATTTTCTCACGATTATTTCGGAAATGGTTGATCTTACACGGAGACTCCACGAAGTGTCAGAGCCCGATTTGGATGAATCTTGGTACCGTTTTTTGTACTGTGGACAATGGCATGTGTGTACCTTTCTTTACATCATGTCGAAATTCGACAGCGTCAATTTGTCTTCCAATGGAATTCTTTGCTGCTCCTTTGGCTGTTTTGCTGGTGGTGGGTAACCGCCATTGTTGCGTTCGTCGTCAGCGGCGTCGCTGTCTTCAAGGTCACTTTCCACATATAAGGTGACAAAATTTGCTCCACATGTTCCAATGACTAATCTACTTGGTATGAAACCCGTTCATAATATCATTGCAGATATATTCAAGTAGAATTTGCACAATCGAGCTTTCCAATTTCTGTTCTTCAAATGTTACCCTGCCACGTGCACTCATTTATACACCAAACACTTCTAGTTGGTCTCTATTACATACTAACACATGATAGAGATTCACTGGTGACATGTTCATGTTATATTTGACCGTTTGGAATATACAGCAGATGAAGCATTGACACATTGTCCGCTTTACCTGTGCATCACATTCTGCATTGCCTCATTTCTTCTCTGGATCACAATTCTTAGCAGACGCTTTAATAGTAGCTGGAATATACATTGTACGAAAAGATTTTAAACAACAACTATCATGCATTTACATTATTTGAGACTTGGCTCACTGACAGTCATTTCGACTGTGATCTTTTTGATTCAAGGTATGTTGTGATAAGAACTGATATAAATCTATTTGCTTCTGGTAAAAACTCTGATGGTGGGGTTCTGTTGGCTGTAAATAAAAAAAATTGAGTGCAGAGAATTTCCTCCCCTGATATTCCTGGTATAGATTGTGTCCTAGTCAAAGTTTTGTAAATAATGTTACTTGTATGTTTGTGTGTGTTCTTTATATCTTACCTGCTTCTCCTTTATCAGTGTATCAAGATTGTCTTGGTTATGTATATAATGTATTACCACCAGAAAGCAGTATTCTCGTAATAGGCGATTATAATATTTCAGTAGTAACAGGAACTGATTTCGATTTTTTTAGCTCAACAACAGTCTGTCATGAATTATATAGTTTGATGAATTTTTACAATTTAAAATCTCTCAACAATGTTAGAAATAAATATGGCAAAACTTTAGATTTAGTACTTTCTAACTTTCACAGCATTATTGTAATACATGAACATGACTCGATCGTTCCTGAAGATGTTCATCATCCTGCAGTATTAGCTGAATTTCCATACATCAAGCAAGTCAAAAATACAACTAAACAACAAACAACAGATTACAACTTTTCCAAAGCCAATTACGAGCAATTATATCGGGACATTGCATCAGCAAATTAGGAGAATGTATCTGATGGCTTAACTGTCGACGAAGCTGTCGATTCTTTCTATAATATATTGTATGCCATTTTCGATAAATGTGTACCACGTAAAAGATCTAAACTAAAGTACCCGGTCTGGTTTTCAAATTACATAATCAAACTCGTCAGGAGAAAGGCAGCAAGCAAGCAATCGACGATGTTAGTTATCACTATAATAAATTTAGAGAATTACGTGTGCTTTACAAAAGAGAAAAATATCTAATGCTTATAAAACATATCTGCGTAATTGCGAGACTAACATTCTAACTAATCCCAAAAGTTTTTGAACATATGCAAAAAAAAAAAAAAGAAGGAGGTCGGAATGCAACGTACTTAATTGCGAGGGACAGTCCTTAAATGATGAAACAGCTATTGTGAATGCATACATGAAAAACTTTCAAGTGACACACAATGTCAAAATATAATCTTGATACTCTTAGGCTACACAGTAGTTCCGAAATCTTAGACCAATTATCCCTGGAACAAGTCGAACTGAGGGACGTTGATAAAGCTATAAAGAAACTGAAACCTCGGTCATCTTTTAGTCCTTACAAAGTACCGCCCTATGTTATCAAATGCTGTATTGAAATACTGAATATCCGCTACAAGTAATTTTCAACAAATCAATAGCTACCTGTGAACTCCCTACGAAATTAAAACTTGCCGATATCTGTCCCATAGCAAAAAGTGCTGGCACGAGTAATGATCCTAAAAATTATCGCCCAATAGCCATAATAATACCAGCCAAAGTATTCGAAATTATTATACATGAACAAATATATTCACACGTTCGTCCAATTATTTCTACCTTCCAACATGGCTTCTTGCCAAAGAAATCGATTGCAACTAATCTTGTTGAATTTATACATTTCTTAGCTACACAAATAGATAATAAAGGTCAAGTAGATGTAACTTATACAGACATTTCGAAAGCCTTTGATGTCATGACACGATATCCTTCTTAGCAAGCTTGTAACTTTCAACTTTCAACTTTTCAAACTTCGTCAGTTAGTAGCGTCTTATTTGTGTCATCGTAAACACCGTGTGCGTTACAAAAATATTATAACCGAGGAATATGTCGTAGAATCTGGCGTACCACAGAGATCGGACCTTGGACCTCTTTTGTTTTTGTTATATGCACATGACTTCTCTGCTGTAATAACATCTTCTAACAAACTTCTGTATGCAGATGATTTAAATCGGATGCTGTAGCCTTATAGAACGACATCAATGCAGTCTCCAATTGGTGCAAAACAAACATGTTGTTATTAAACATTACAAAATGTAGTGTAATGTCTTACACGAAAAAGATGAACTATTTGAAATCGATTACAATATTAATGATTCACCATTGGTCCGAGTAGATTCTAATACGGACCTTGGTGTGACATTAACGCTGTAGATCACCCCCGCCATCTTGGTACGCACCTTCCATTGATTTACACGGGAATTGTTTTACTCATTTTATGCCTCTCGGATGTAGAATATTTAAGTTCTTTTTTCACAAAATTTGTCTTGGTGGTTTTTTTGACTCTTGTATAATTTTGGTTTGTGGAGTTCCTTCAAATATATAATTATAATGTATTATTAATAGTTTGCTATATAAAGCACAATATGTTAACGGGAAATTATACTGTTCCTGTGTAAAATATTGCATTTCTATAAAGTAGCATGAGTAAAAGAGAACATGACGATAAACTGGGCGAAAACAAAAGTTAAAACTATACTCCTAAAAAGTATAAGACGAGTAAAACAATTCCCATGATAACCAATGGAAAGTGCGTACCAAGATGGCGGGGGTGATCTACAGCCTTAAAGCCCAACCTCTCGTTTGATACGCGCATTAAGCGTATTATCAATAAAGCTCAGAGGAACCTCGGTTTTGTAATGAGATTAGGAAGCGATTTTTCAAACATTAATGTTCTACTAAAAATTTTATATACAGCGTATTTTCGGTCAAAGTTAGAATGTGCTGCAGTAGTATGGCATCCTAATACAAAGAAAAACACTCGCCAAATAGAAATTATGCAGCCTAAATTTGTTCGTTTTCTGACTTACAAAGAAACATGAATATATCCTAAGTTCCAAAAGTACTTGGACCTAGCAAAGAAAAACACATTACAATCTCTGAGAACCAGAAGAGTTAATTTTTTATGATCTTTTCTACACTACTACATAGAAATATTAACTCGGAAAGCTTATTGTCAGAAATAGTGTTGCACGTCCCGCACAGAGTTACTCGACCTCACGATGCAGTTTTTTATCTCCCGGTCCAAAGGACGAAAGTATTAGATATATAAAGAGAATGTGCTCTTTATATAATTGTATTCTTAAAACGTGTCCTGATATAGATATATTTAATATAAGGATAAGTCAATTTCATTCGTATATAAAGTAATGAATTGCTTTTACAAATATCACTATAAATCTCCTAATACATAAATATATGTGTGTGTAGAATATGACATGTATGTTGAACACCACAACTAGGTATCCAACCTGTCGTGTTCAATAAATAAATAAATCTAAATTTAAATAAAGCTAAATACATACATGTTAATACACTGGTGTCCCCTATGTGTGTACCATGTTTCATCCAAATTGGGCTCTGATACTTCATGGAGTCTCCGTGAGTCCGTGTTAGGTAAAAAATGCAATTGAAAAAACATAAATGTTTCTAACAGAAACATACTTTTGTTTCCTCTGCAAACTATTTATAAGCGAGAAAAAATGGTACTTAGGGGGGAAATAATTGTCCAAGAAAGAATTAATTTTGTCAGATGTACCCTAATATTTACTATTATTAGTTATTTATTGCATTATTTTTTATGTGTTCCTACAATTGGAGAAGTGCACATAATTAATTAATAACATATTTCAATTCCGTTTTATATCATTCTGTAGAAATATGTTTAATATTGTACTTATAGTGGTTCCTATACTGAGTTGCTTAATTTACAATAAAAAATTTGACAACGTCATGAGCGCTATGATACCTAAAATTATTTACAGGTAGCGGGGAAGAGAAAGATAAATTGGAATAACTTTTATGCACTTTTGATCCAGATCAGGTCCAGGTAGGGGAGATGATTAAGAAAGGAAGTCGGGTCAAGACTTAGACAGTACCACCCCACAATTATTAGCCTGATTCGACCGAGGAAAATCCCTGGAAAAGCTTAATTACGATAACCGGCTTATTGGATTCCAACCAAGGATTTTTCGAATGCGAAGCCAACGGTTTACGAATGTGTTACGGCCGCTCGGTAAAAGAAGAAGAAAGGAAGATAAGATGAACCCGTCTTGTTTTAAAAGTCCGAGCTCGACAGGACAAATCGTTTTGCTAATGAGAACATTCATTTTAAAACTATGTAGTAACATCGTTCTCTGGACATCAGTGAGAAACATAAGGGTCTTATCCGTCCAGACTTATAAGTATGCTGTTGCTCTTCTGATAACAGCGATGCCTGTTTGACTGTTAAATAAATAAAAAAACGAAACTGAGTTTTCTGCGGCCGTTCTCTCATTTCGGGTTGCCGTAGCCAAGTGGCAACGCTCCAGTGGCTGTTAGTTTTCCTCCCTCTTCCTCCGTTAAGTTTTTCAAATTAAACTGTCGTCATATTAGATAAAGATCTGCAAATGAAGAAAGGAATTAGGAAATTAATTTTCATACCAATGTTAGATATAAAACCTTTACGTGGGATCATTAAAGAGAAATAACAGTAAAGGAATTGCTCGTGTGCGTCAGGGGGAAGTACGATAAGTAAAACTGCACCAGTTGTCCATAAAGTGCAACAGTATAGACCAAACCCTGGATCGGTAATAGGCTACACGAGTTCCGTTACTATAGTTAAGCTCAGAGATCAAGACATTTTCGTCCAGTGATAATTACTGATTTAGCAAGAGCATATAATTTTACTTCATGTTTTGCAAAATTTTCCCATCTCCTATTGAGACCAATCTCGTGATCTAAATGTCAAACAAGAAGAAGAGTTCCAATGTATCTGCCACTACTGTACCTCATATCAATTTCTGAATCCCAACAATGTCAGAAATAAGAGAACAATATAAAATATTGAAATTTCTATGGTCGGTAGAATTTTTACAAATTAACTTTTGAAATAGGAAATGTAATGTCTATCTCCCAAAATTATTTTAACAACGGCTAGCTGCTCAGCTCGGAAACTTCTTAGGCTGACTAATGCCACATTACTTTCTACATGAAGAAGTATGCTATTTAAATCTATATTGTAGAGAAAATGTCATCGCACTGTATCAAATTATCGCACTGTATTTGCCTGTAAAGGCAAATTATTCAATAGTAATTTGCTTATAAATGTAAATGAAATTTAAAATTGAAAAGCTTCTTGAAGTTTTATTTTCCTGTTTAGGAGAAACTTATAATTGGACTTTTATTATAGACAAAAATCGAGAGTAGAACAAAATTCCTTCTAAGCTGAAAAAGCAACAAAATTCTCTGAAGTATTGATGTTGTTAACAAGTGAGATAATATACTTTCCTTTGACACCGTCTAAGAATGAAGAGGGACTAAAATTTAGCAGAAGACAGATCTTGTTTCCTTCGACAACTTCGCATTCTAATATAAAGATACGACTCCTTCTGTTGAGATCGTTCCATTCCCACCTGTCTTGTCTCTGAGCATGGAGAGGATATCGATTACATCTCTCCTTGGAAGGGGATGCATCGAAACAAATCTTTGTCAGATCTTGCAACTCGCATTTGATTTCCTTTACATTTATCATCATCAATACTGTTTCCGCAAAAAGAAGTTTGCTCGGGAGCGAATATTTATGGTGTGAAATTTAGAGCCTGGGAAAAGGCATTATTTTTCGACAGTAAGAAGTCTGTCGTGCGCTTCCTTCTGTGCGTATTTTGTTTCTTCTGAGAGGTTGCCGGAAGGCAAAAAGGGGACACAAAGATGCGAAGAAACTAAAGAAGAAAGACAGGGAGATAACATACAACACTGAGACTTATGCGTAATGGAACCTGTATTCAGCGGGAACCTGTGTTTAACGGAACAAAATTACGAGCTCTCTATTTCTTAAACATAATTTCTTGTAATATTGACTCTGGCCGCAGTTTTACATAAAACGCAGTCTCTTTCTTCCAAAGAGGTACATTTGCGAAGCTTCTGACAGATATTGTTTTAATATTGAACAAAATTCAAAGTGCTGCTGGTCCCAGTTTGTATTTTACTAATTTTAACGGTCTATAGCGGTAATTTGCATATTTATGAGTCTTCATAAATCAGGAATTACGTCGTAACGGGTGTTAAGTTCGGACACAATTCAAACAATAAATATCACTAATAAAGAAATAATTTGAATTGTGACACCACTGTTACAAAGAAATTATCTATATTTAATTTTCTTCTAATTAGAAAGCTTTCACCTTTTAATTTCCTTGCAATATATAAAAGAGGTGTAACGGATGTTACTCTCTCAAAGTCCATTCGTGAAGTGCCTGACGGATATAGGTAAAATATTGAATAAGACGCACTGTCCTGTTGCACATAGTATTTATGGTGTTATTTTGAGCTACCGTAGCGTACTTATACATTTTTATGAGTGATAATGAACCAATCTTTAAACCTAAATGAAGAGCCCAGAAGTCAAGGAATACAAGTAACACTGACGAATGAAAAACTTAGAGGCGATATTTTACAGTACACAAAACTGTCATATTTGATACAAACAAATCCTCGGGCCCCAATGTGTCCATGTATAAAGTTTTACAATTTTTTGTGGCTTATATTTTGGGTAATATACTTTGTATAAAAGATTACTTCGACTGTGGTTTATGGAATCGACAATAAGCACATTGGATGAATGACGCATTTGTAGAATTGGGAGATGAGCAGCTAGAATCTTCAGTTTCCCAGAGATCATTGTCACGAGCAAGAAAGAAATCACAGTTAACGGAGAACCAGAGGGTTTTCCAGGTGTATTTAATCATGTTGTTGAATATTGAGGCACTGAACTGATTATGGATAAGTACGTGAAGATTGATGATAGCATTACGCCTGTGGATGTCTAACTGGAAGGGAAATTAAAGGTAGTTCGTTTCATTGTAACAGTGGTGTCATAATACAAATTATTTCCTCACTAGTGGTTTATTTTTTGTTTGAATATGTCTGAGTGTAACACACATTACGATGGAATACCTGATTTACAATGAGTCATAACTATGAACATTATCGCTATGGGCCGCTAAAATTAGTACAAAACATACTGGGACCAGCAGAACTTTGCAGTTTGTTCATATTAAAACTATATCTGTCAGGCATTTCGCGAGTGTACGTACCTTGTAAGATTTTCAGGTATTATTTATTAATTTAAGGTAGGAAGCACTTTTCGGACAGAAGTCAGAAAATAAGTATGTGCGGTATGTTTAACTGCTGTAGAGTAAAACGTATTGCATCGAAATACAGCAGAATGACTCTGAATCCTTTAAATCCTGGTTTCCACTTCAAATAAAGTTTTGTTCTGAAAGAAAAAGCACATAACTGCTTCTTCTTTCCTTTCATATCTTGCGGTTTGGATTTTGTACAAAAAGGAAATCGTGAGCAATGCAATCTGTTTAGCATTTAAAGCTTGGCTATCGTAGCTTACAGCATTGTGAGGCCCTTCAATCACCCAGCGTTGACACACTGAAACATACAATTTTAACCCTATCAGTTTCTTTGGCATGAATGAAAGTTGATCCTTACGTACATATTATCATTCTCATGATTTTTTAAATCGATATACTCCCACCTGAAACAATGATAAATTGGTAGTTAGTGGAAAACGCTACGATTCCAAACTTTTCAAAACCTTAAAAAAATAACAGGACATTGTTCGCATAAATGAACAAACTTGACTGGGGTAGTGAAGAAAAACGAAGATCAGCGTGTGATAAGGATTAAAAGCAAATATTCTGTGAATATACTCAGGAATAGTAGTACGTAAGTTGTTTAAGTGATTGTTAACGAGATGACGTGTTTGAAAACAGGTGATGGTTGAAGGTTAATAAACTTCACAGATACTTTGGAGAATTATTCTAGTTATAACGGACATGATCTAGCATATTATATGAATATCTTTCATTTTTGTTTTATCTACTCTAAAGGTATAATCTAAAGTTGGAATCTAAGAAGATGTAAGAAAGCACTTTACGGTGTCCCAGGGCGACCACCATTTTTGTTACATCGTTAAACCGTCGGAAGCACTTTAGTTACAACTACAGTTTAGTAAAAGTCAGGTTCACTACTACAGGTGACAAGCGACATCCTCTTTTTAGGGACTTCAGATAGGGAACCAGGTCAATTGGTCGACAGACAATTAGTCGACACAACAGTTCGTCGACAGACAATTGGTCGACAAGGACAGTTGATCGACACGAAAATTGGTCGACAAGGACAGTTGGTCGAAAAGGATAGTTGGTCGACACAACGTTTATGTCTTTGCAATCGGTCCTATCAGTTTATAAATTTTCCGCTTCTATAACAAATCAATGGAAGAGATTCCTATTTTCTTGTAAATTATGTAGCAATTCCTTTACATCTTACTGCCAAATTTTGATGACTTATTTCGCCTTCGAAAGATAAAATAGCATAATGAACAGGAAGTAATAAAAAAAAAAATAACACTTCCCGAGGAGTAGATCTTTTGAGATTCCGGATAAAACCGTGCCGAAGAGCCATTAACTTGGGGAGAGTCGGAAGACCATTCATCAGTTTCAAGCAGCGTACTAAAATAACCTTTTATATAATTAATACATTCAAACAAATATTCAATAATCTGTAGTAATGTAATTACTTTTTAACTAATAATATTATGGTGTATGGTAACTGTTGAAATACACACAGAGAAATTGACAACTGTTGCGACCGGGACTCGAACCTGGATCTCCCATTTGCCATCCTTCGCACTGCATTATAGCAAAAATTTCTCAACTAAATATCTCCGCATGTAGTGGAGTGACTTGGCTTCGTAACAATCAATGAAGAGTTGGAAAGTATCTAGGCAAGAGGAACATTTAAAATACACAAAGAATTGACTATGTTGTGGTAGTGTAATGGATAGCATACCTAGCCTGCAACTAGGAGACAGCCGACAGTCCCGCTCGCGGCGGCGGTCAATTTTTTTTTGTGTGAATTTCAATCTGCAGTAATGTTAACTTTAAAATTGTCTTGTTTGAGTGAGAAGCAGCACCAGAACCGGGATAGGGATCTCGTGGAATTCCGGTCACCTACCGACCATGGAAAAACTGGATACTGATTCTCAGGCCTAAATGTAATTTTATTCCGATGTTGTCAATGAAACATGTTCCACTTTTTAAATTCTTAGGTTATTCTGACGCACCACTCAGTTTGGCGCCTTCTGCCGAGTCACGGTTGACAGCTACCTCAATCCGACGGCGGTAGTATCAAGAGACGAGACAAAATTCGGAACACTAAAATAATGATGGAAAAAGTCGTGACTTATTTATAGTGTGGAGAGAAATACACGCATTATATTAAATTAAACTGATAAGCTTTTTCAAGAAACTTTATTCAAGGTGTTATTCAAATTAATTTTAAATGCACGTAATATATGTTATTACATCAATATAGATTGTAACTGCTCCTAGAGTCTCTCTATATATATATCCATTGTTCAGTGAGATTACAAGATTTATCTATCTTATGTTTATTCAGTGCATACAGGTTAAGTTAAAGTCCCAAGACACCGTTATTAACACTTCGGTCCATGTTCAGAAGCCAAGCGTGTCCAGAAACTCAGAAATATTATTCAGCTGGCGGAGCTGTTTTCGGCTCGTGGTTTTTGTGCATTGTTCTTTTCCCTCGTTGCTCTTTTTGTGCGTCGGTGTTTTATCCGTCGCGTTATTTGTAGTCTCGCTTTTTACTGTTTTGTCGTACAATCACACCTGACAACATATCTGAAGAATTACCGACATATATGTATTTACTTAACAATATGGAAGCACAGGGGCGTCATTAGATCTGTGCAAAGGTGTGCGCGCAGGAGAACCTTATTATGACAGACAATACCTATGGGCATAATGTTTGCATATTCCTGTTTTACTATTTAAATTGTTCTTACGTATTTTTATATCAAGGGTGAATTACAGCAGACTTATGAAGGAAAATAATGCGATATGATATACGTTTATAATAGTAGTTACTAGAAGTCATTTAAATTGTAAATTTTGCCGCCTGGGGTGTCCTCTAAATACCAATATTTTTTCCTAAAATTTTGTATGTGGTTGTTTCATACGTAAATGAATCAATTTTGCCTCGATGGGCCGAACATTTCGAAATTCGATTTTTTGGACCACACTGTTGACGATAATTGTCTAATTAGCTGAATTATCTAATAAACACAAGGACAAGATAATCATAAATTTGAAAAGTAACATTTTTACTGGTGCGTGGGGTAGTCTCTCATTGTGTACATGTCTACAGAACTCGAGGATTTAATTTAAGTGATCAAGTTCATCGAAACGCAGAAACAGAAGAATCAGGGATACTCCTGGCAAGAGCTGTTCAAGTGACCAACTATTAATCGAAGCCTGAGGTTTATATTGTCGTATCTTCTATTGAATTCTTATGGAGATACCTCAATATAATCCTAAGGCGTCGTAAAATGGACAACGATGATGTGGTTGAAGCATATGTTCTGAATTTCAATACTGCAATTTAGATTTTTTGTAGTCTTTGCTTTTACGTAAGTCCTTGAACGTTACAGAATGACGGATTAGTGGATAATTTTTGGGAAACTACGAAACCAGAATACTATTTTGGTTTGGCTTATATGCTCTTTTAAAATTTTAGACTATTTGTAATAATTTCTTCTTGTAAGAAAAAGTACGCTATATTTGTTCTTTTACACGTTCCTTGCTTTTAATAAGCACGTTATCAAGTTATTTTCATCTTCAATTTCGCTCACTGACGAGTTAGTGCAGAGACAATGTAAGTCACATTTAATTTTTGAACTTTATGAACAATGTTCATGTAAAATATGCAATTGACTATGAAAATATTTTCGTCAGTGTAACTGGAATGTTAATATCCAAAGCAATTCATATTCAAACGCTGGGGGAATATAGTTTTTTTCTGTAAAATTACCAAACAGTGACTTACGTGAGTTCTTCTCTGGGGTTATAGGTGAGGTATATTATAGCCTAAAAGTTCAGTCACTTTTCCTAATATCATACATATACTTTTATGAAGCATTTATCTTTTTTTATGCAGATAAAAATGTGTTTGTATTTAGGGGGGGGGATGTGCCTTCAGAAACGTACATGAAGTGACTTAAAATGGATGATTTCATCTGTTCCGTAAGTATTTGCATCTTTAGAATATTTTGCTCGGTAAAAACAAAAATATCTCTGGGAGAGACGAAGCAGATGTCTTTCTCACGAAGCCAATATCTTGTACGTACATACATAAAGAGAAGTTTACTGACTGCCACACGCCGGTATTGTTAAGCGGTGTAACAGTATTGTGTAGACATTGTATAACTGTGGGTTGGCATAAAACCGTCCATCCACCCTTTGCGCTGAAATTACATTTCCCAGTCGGTACACATTTTTTCCGGTTTCATATTGTGTTCTGCAGCTTGAGAGCTCCCTTGCGGGAACTAGATTCAGGGAGAGACAAGAACGACTAAATATTTAACTACGAAACTCGCTTCTCCCCCTGTTTTGCAGGAAATCCCTTCTGTATTGCGTTTTGGTTCAATTCTTTGTTTCTCTCTCTCTCTCTTCTCCGTTGTGCCTTCCACCCATAACTACAGCTTACGGTTCCACACCATCATCTCTCCTTCTTAATCTCTCTATTTTTCTCTCCCTACGCTGGAAATCTTTCGTCAGTAAAACTCTTCGTTTCAGAAAGCAAGAAAAGAAAATTAATCAAATTGTTAAATGCCACAATACGGAGGCCTTTCAAGTTCAGTTCTGAACGAAATATGATAAACATAACTGATGTACCCATTCATTGGTGAGTAGTGGAAAAATTTGCTGGTTCCTCTACTACAACAACTATTACTACCAATTCTGCTAATAGTACTACAAGTAACTCTATTACTGCTATTACTACTACTACCACCACCATTACTTGGACAACTACTATATTTGTATCTGTATCACCGCTAATACTACACTCTCATTATAGCTACTACTACCATAACTTTACTAATACTCCTACTTATAGTGTTAATATTTATACTTACTAGTTTTACACACTTTTCGTTAATTCACAGTAGTTCATCATGTCCTCAAATCTTGCAACGTTAATTTAACTCATATCTCGACGTCATATAATGATGAAATTTTGCACAGCGACGTAAGTCGAGTAAAAATACAATATTCCATTTTTACTTTCATATCATCATCATCATCATCATATTCAGCCATTTTTCATCCACTGCTGGATGAAGAGCTCCCTTTTTCTTCCACACATGTCGATATGCTGCTTTCCTTACCCATGCAGCTCCTGAAAAACGCTTGTGTAACAGCCTAGTTGCTGTTCCATTTGTATATTTATTTTCTTAGTCTCCGTTTTGTTTCCTTGCTGTGTGTTCTCTTTAGCTCATTCTCTTTGGTTGGTTTTAGACTCTTTGAGCGTGTTTCGTTTGGATTTCTGCTTTGGATTTTTATCGTTATCCATCCAGGTTTTCGTTAGTCACGCAGCAATGACTTGGATCTAACGCTTGTCTTTGATTGGACCCTAGTCAATGCTTTGTGACTTGTTTTTTGCTGATTGGTGTGAATCAGCCTTCTTCTCCGTTTGCTGGGAGAACTGCTCTCCCACGCCATGTTAGTTCAGTTCCAATTTTTAAAACCAGACGAGTGGATGTCTAGGCTTTCCGTCATCTGTACTTCCTAAGCCCTGTCTACGAGAGGTAGATATAAACACCAAATTTAGTGTAATTTTCGATTTCGACTATTTTCGTCCATTCCGATGTAATATATTATAAATCGTATTAAGAAGAATAAAACCGATACTAGTGCTATCAGGACTTTTTCAGCGACATTGTTTCGGAATTTTCGCTTCATTAAAATTATATATAATTTGTTTTGAGATTATTTATCGAAATGTACAATATGTTCTAAATTTCAGTATGGGGCCGCTATTAACCGAAGTCTTACATTACAAGTATCGGTTCGTTGGATTTTAATAATCATATGCCAATTTCTCGTCTCCAGTTTTCCAAATCTATTCGAAATTCCCGGTTAGCCATGTTTGACAGCTACCGCATATTTTCCTTACTTGATCAAATTAGCAACATGTTTGTTCGACTATCTTTGCGTACCGTTTTGATGCTAATAGTAAATTTTAATTTATTCGACATGGTTCGATAATTTTGGTTTCAACTCCAGCCACTATTCTCCGATGAAAAAGTAATATTTTATAACAATATTTTGTATTTTCAAGATTTATTCAGAACGTCTTTTGTATAAGGTAGTAATCATCTGTAATGACGTCACACCATTAATAACGTTAAAGTGATTCTTTCTTTACCATGTATTTTGGACTAGAACTTCTTTCGTGTAAGTAATACTGTGCTAAAACTTTACTAAATTATACAACAATATTTCGGGAATAATTTGTGAAAATGTCAACGAAATTTATTAATTATTCTAGAAATTATGGACATTTATGTGTGACTACGTAACTTTCAGTTCTGCTTAACTAATACAATGTATACCAGCGATTCAAATTTGTTCCTTCAACAGTAATTCTGTTGAGATTCTGAAAAAAACTATCATATCCGTAAACGTGCAATGTGTACATTCAGAGTAATAAATTGGAATTCTGAAATTTTTATATTTTTTCGAACAATCTTGAGTTTATGTTCAGTGAACGTAGTATAGAAACCTCTCAGTTAACCAGGTACGATCTACGGCATTAGTTGATAATCCTCTTACAGTGTTTAGTAAGATTTATAAAGTGCAGTGAGTTATTTAATGTTTGACTTGATATTTATTGGAAATTAGCTACAAATCGTTACGTGAAGTTGACAGCAATTGATACTCATTATTTCTGTGTTTCGGTAAACCTATCGTATTGAGTGATGTGATTTTAATTAGATTAGATCGGTTCATAAATCCGTAGATCAGTGGTAGGATTCTTTCGCCAGCTGAGAAGTGATAACTTGGGAGAGGAACTATATATTGAATTTCTGGTTATTTCTGCGTTGACATATGAAGTGCTACGTTTGGATTGAGTTGCGACCGTCATTCGTTGTGTTCGTTCGTCTTTATTTCAGGAATTGCGATTCCAGACTACAGGTATGGGCCCTACTAAGGTAAAGGTAAGACATGGTCTTTTGCCACCCTGTAGACTTCGAAGTGAGTAAAGACATAGTATGAGTCACATATGAGTCGTTATGCGTATTATCGTTTGAGATTATTTCCCAAGTAAAGATTTACGTTTTCTTTCTTAATCTGTCGCTAATCTGAACCAGCTGGTACTTCGGAATATGAACTGACGATCTAATTAAACGATTGGAGGTGTCGCCTTACCGGTATTTCCTCCCTCGATCTAAATTAATTTTTTTACAGCGATCACAAGGATCTGGAATCCTCTTTCCCAGATATTCTTAAATCTGGAAGGCATTTCTGCGCCGCTCGTCTGGGGTGTAGAAAATGTTTGGAGCTAGAGGTTAGGTTACTCTAGGCGTGGGTACTCTAGGCTCCTGGGGACCCCAATTGTCTGTGTGATCCACTTTTGGGATCATTAGGTTGGGGACGTTGCAGTTTCTTGCGACTCCAGCCACGGATTGCCAGAAACCTGTGCGTTTCACTTGATTTCATCTACACATATTATATTTGGACGTCGTCTCGGTCGTTCGTTTCTTTTCTCTAGGAATCCAATGTAGTACATTTGTCGTCCATCTTTCATCTGTTCGTCTATCTACCTGTATGTGACCGGTCAATCTCCACTTCATCTTCTTCACAGTCTTGATTACATCCTGTACCTTTGTTTGTGCGCGAATCAATTAATTTGTCTTCCTGTCCCTCCTGGTTATTCCTAGCATGCATCTCCCCATTGCTTTGCGCATTCAATGTCCAAGTTTCACAGATGTACATCATTACAGGTAAGACACATTGATTATAAACTTTACGCTTCAGACACATTGGAAGTTCATTTTTGAAAATAAAGTGTAGTCTTCCAAACGAACTCCACGCCATTTTACATCTTCTATTAATTTCTTCAGTCAACTTGGCATTCGATGTTTTGAACTGGCCTAGGTAAACATACTCATCAACTATGTCTATTGTCTCTCCGTTAATCTTTACTTCTTTCTTTCCAACATGTTGATTATACATTACTTTTGTTTTACTTAAGTTCATTTTTAGACCTACTTTCGAACCCTCATTACTCAGTTCTTCCATTCTGGTTTGTAGTTCTTCTGCACTTGAAGCAAATAGAATAACGTGAAGACATTCGTTGTTAATTTTTATTCTAACTTCATCCCAGTTTAAATTTGGAACACTCTCTCCAGGAGGACCGCAGAAAACAGTTTTGGAGAATTTAAATCTTCTTGCCTTATCCCTTTTCCAACTTTAAATGTTTCACTTTCTTGATATAGTCTAATGACAGATGTAGCAGTCGAGTAAATGTTTCACAGTAACTTGATGTATACACTTGATGTTCAAGTGATTTAAGTACTACTGCCAAGGAGACTGAATCAAAAGCTTTTTCAAAATCTATGAATCCCAAACACAGTGGAAGTTCATATTCATTAGTACTTTCCATAAGTTCATTCAATGTCTGTATGTGGTCCATTGTGCTAAATCCTCACCGAAATCCGGCCTGTTCCCTTCCCTGGTTAAAATTTATGTCTTGTTCAATACGATTCAAAATAACTTAGGTGAACATTTTGTATAGAATTGACAGTAAATCAATTGGTCTGTAGTTTTCGACGCATTCTTTGTCCCCTTTCCTGTGCAACAAACTAATAACAGCATTATTCCAACTTGACGGTATTTTTCTCTTCCTCGTGCACATTGAGAATAGTTCAGATAGAGGTCTCAGTGTGTTTTGTGAAGTGCGAGTGTGTACGTAAGTTAGAAAGTTACATCTCACAAGCAATGCTTCCCAACTGTAAAACGAGTTTAGAAAATCTGAAAATGTGCATTTGGTAGTCCACTACCAGGTATGACTTTGGGTAAAGTTGTAGAGCTCTGCTGATCCCCATAACTTTTCAAGTTATCAGCATCGTGATGTCATACTATGGAAATATTAGCATATTTAATTACATATCTTCATATTCAATTGAGCAATCAAAATTAAACTTGCACGGGTAAATATAGAATAGTAGGAGTATTTGCTGTTTTAAGAACGAAACCATGCCCAATTAATGAAAACGCACATTGCATTTGATTTTTAGTGACGAATCCTCGCCCCTCGCTAATCGGTTTTACTACACACATTTTCATTATGAACCCCGCCCCCAATTATTGAAAACATACATTACATTTACCATTTGCATTACCATTAGCATTGGTCTACACAATTTTGTTACGAAACCCCTCCCCCTTTACTCGTAGGAAAAATTAATGAAACCATCCTGTGCTTTACTATTTTCATTACTAGATGCCTCGTCCCTCCCCACCTCCTTGTGTATCTAAAAATTAAGTACGAATTTATTAAAATGGAATGAAAACCAGACCACCCACGAAACTTCCTCCTTTGCTTTACAACAGAAGGCAACCAAAATGATGCCCTACGGCTTAACCTTTTTCGAGGATGAAGAAAAAAGGAGAAAAGGTTGAGAGAATAAAAAAGGGGAAAATTGTTTTCAGCGAGAAAAGTTGATGAATGCATTTTGATCAGTATTCGCTTAGTATCGGCAGTCAACATTTGCAATTGGAATATTGTGACGAACTGTGTGTTGTTTTGTGCGAAATAAGGAGACATTTTAAGAGTAAGTGATACTTAATAAGGTACATACTAAATTATTTGAAAAGAGAAGAAAAGAATGAGTAGATTTTTAAAAAATTTGGAACGTTAAACAATTTTCTTACGTGGTTTTTAAGAAAATTACTTTTGCATTTTTCGTTTTTAGCTCATAATGGTTCATGGTGTCTTCAAATTTTATAACGTTAATTTAACTCAATTTTGCACTTTATACAGTGATGACAATTCACACAGCGACGTAACATTTAAGTTGGGTGATCATACAACATTTTGTCGTTACTTTGACATATTTAAAACCATATTTAAAAAATTGTTAATTTTTGTTTTTTTGTAAGAATGGTTTGGATGTCTTCCGGGTTGGAGTTACTGGTCTACCACCAGGCACCTCCCTAGGTGGCGAATAGAGGAATTGCCGACCAGAAATGGTGGGTACCGGAAATATTCCGGAGCGGACCAAAACCAGTACTGCTGCCTTGCAGTTAGTAGAGGGATCTATAAAGGCTAGGAAAACATAACCCCGAACAAAAATATCATGGTGAGGGGAAGCAGCATCACCATTACCACTCTGAAGCTGAATAACATCTGCAAGGCTCAGAGATGGACAGAGGACGACTTCTTGAATGTCAGTCTTTACTGCGAGGTCGTAGAGCTGGCAACTCTACACCGCTAAAACATGTCAAGAAATAGTAACAGATGGTTCATGGATTCTCCTGGGGTAAAATATTCCGGAGGTAAACTAATCCCTCATTCGGATTACCGGGCTGGGACTGCTTCAGGGGGCTCCAAGAACAGGATTAAGAAAGACCTTAGAATAGGAACGTGGAACGTCCAACATTATACCAAACGGGCGCTCTTCAGGTGGCGGTACGCGAGACCGAGAAGTACAAGCTAGACATATTAGCGATACAAGAAGTTCGGTGGGAGGGTCAAGATAGCATCCCACAGGACAAGTACACTTTCTACTACAGCGGAACACAGTCTCACGATTTCGGAACAGGATTCCTCATTAAGAAGAGTATCCTTCAGGCAGTTCAGAATATAGAGTTCGTAAACGAAAGACTATCGTACGTTACGATACGTACTCGATGGGGCAACACGGTTTTATTAAACGTCTATGCTCAGACTGAGGTGGCTACTGATAACGATAAAGATATATTCTACGATGAGCTAGAAAGACTGTTTGACCGAATGCTGAAGTATAATTCGAAAATTTTGTTGGGTGATTTCAATGCAAAGGTAGGGAGGGAAGAAAATTATAGACCTACTATAGGCAAATACAGCCTTCACGAAAAGACTAACAAGAATGGAGAAAGACTGATAACTTTCGCGATTTCGAAAAACCTGCTGGTAAAGAGCACGTACTTTGAACACAAAGACATACACAAATACACATGGGTATATCCGGACGGCAAAACTCTCAACCAGATCGATCACGTATTAATAGACAGACGAAGACACACCAACATAATGTATGTTAGAGCGTACAGAGGAGCGAAGATGACGCCGACCATCAATTAGTGATCACTAAGGTAAGGGAAAAGTTATGCATCGCGAACAGAGAAAGCGAGGGCTCAAAACAACTGAAATTCGAAGTTAAAAAGTTAAATAATCCGAGCATAAGAGCAGATTACCAACTCGAACTCTCAAATAGGTTCGAAATCCTAGCCGACTCGAGTAATAATAATGATGATATTAATAATGAAATTGATGTAAGTAAGATGTGAGAGGCAATTCGTGAAATAATTAAGAGCGCAGCGAAGGAACGCGTAGGTGAGAAGAAACAACAGAAAAACAAACCTTAGTTTTGATGAAGAATGTCTTAAGCTTCATGATGAACGAAAAAAAGCAAGGCAACGATAGCTAAGTAATAAAAGCGAAGAAAATACCAACCACTACAGTAACGCGAAACGAAACGCCACACTCGGGTTCAGAAACAAAAAGCGAGAATATCAGAAGATTCAGGAGATAGAGGAAAACGGCAAGACAAATAACATACGAGATCTATAGAAAGGGGTAAACTCGTTAAGAAAAGGTTACCAGCCGAGGCTAGGAATGATTAAAAATGAACGTGGAGATCTTCAGGCGGATCCGACTCAAATTGTCGATGTGTGGAAAAGTTATTTTGACAAACTTCCTAATGTACAGAACGGGGAAAACAAACAGAGGAATTTGAAGTCCATACCGCAGAACCGTGGATTCCCGAACCTAGCGAGATCGAGCTTGAAATGTCGGTAAAGAAATTGAAAAACTTCAAATCCCTAGGAATAGATAATATTCCAGCCGAATTAATTAAAGCAGGAGGAACGGCACTAATCAAGGAACTACATCAATTGATAAGTGCTATATGGAGAAAGGAGGAGCTCCCAAAGGAATGGAAAACCTCAATAATAGTTCCGATTTACAAAAAAGGCGATAAATCGGACTGTAATAATTATCGGGGAATCTCGTTACTTCCAACCTGTTACAAGGTATTAAGTAATATTCTGTTAACACGCCTAAGTGTATACGTAGATGAAATAATTGGAGATCACCAATGTGGATTTAGAAGAAATAGATCCACGTTGGACCAGATTTTCGCCTTGAGACAAATTTTGGAGAAGAAATGGGAATACAATGGGACGGTTCATCAGCTATTCATTGATTTTAAGAAAGCATATGATTCTATCAAAAGGGAAAAGTTATACAGTTTTCTGATACGATTTGGAATTCCTAAAAAATTGGTTCAACTAGTGAAGATGTGTCTCAACGACCCCATAAGCAGAGTACGGATAGGTAATAATATGACAGATAGTTTCAAGATTCGCAACGGATTGAAACAAGGCGATGCCTTGTCACCACTACTGTTTAACTTCGCGTTAGAATATGCGATTTTAAAAATTAAAGGGGACAAAAAGGGACTATCATTGAATGGTTTGAATCAACTGTTTGTATATGCGGATGATGTAGATTTAATAGGGGACGATATAGATGCACTACAAAGCAACACCGATGTCTTAGTAGAAGCGTACGATGAGATAAGTCTACAGGTAAACATAGATAAAACAAAATACATGATAACAAGCCGAAACAGAGGGAGTGAAGGAATTAAAAACATAAGAATTAAGGATGAGGTCATAGAGAAAGTAAACAAATTTGAATACTGGGGAATATACGTAACAAGTAAAAATTAGGTCATGGAAGAAATAAAATGTCGCTTAGTATCGGGGAACGCATGTTTAAATTCATTTCAAAAACTTCTAACATCGCGATTAAGGAAATTGAAATTCCTTATGCAGAACGGTTATTCTGCCTGTAATACTTTACGGTTGCGAAAGTTGGAGTACGACCGTAGCAGATGAACATAAATTACGTGTATTTGAAAATAAGGTTTTGAGAAAGATATACGGGCTGAAACGCGATAAGATGACTGGAGAGTGGAGGAGACTGCATAATGAAGAACTTCACTGACTGTTCGATTCACCAGATGTAAAAATAATGAAATCGCGACGACTAAGGTGGGCAGGCCATGTAGCTCGGATGGGGAAAAAACGAAGATTATATTCCATCCTGGTTGGAAGGCCGGGTGGAAGGAGGCCATTGGGAAGACCGAGATGTCGTTGGGAGGACAATATTAGAAGAGATCTTCGAGAAGTAGGTGATCGTGATGAAAACTGGCTTGATATTGTCCAGGATAGAATCCAATGGCGAACGTTTTTTTACTACGGCGATGAACTTGCGAGTTCCATAAGCTATAGAGTTAGTTAGTTTGTGATGTCTTGAAATTTTAAAACCTTAATTTAACCAAATTATTGACACTGTTGTTAAAAAAATTACAATTACATTTTTTATTTATATATGATTTAAAAGAAAAATATGGGGCGCGTCAATTAAAGTATGTATTTTGAAGGAATCGATTGGAAGAAATTAAATCTTTATTATTTGTGCATGTTGACTTGGTACCTAAAGAAGTGGGCCAGGACATAATGTGGAGTTACCACCCGGGTATTTGTGTCGTGAAATAGAGTAAAACTAAGAAAAACGCAGTTAGTAAATTACGTGTTTTTTTTTCTAATTTTGGCTGAGGAAGGATTTTGGAGAAAAGGGAGAAATATAAGAGGGAGGGAAATGGCCAGGCCCTAATATTAAGTTACCACCCCGATATTTTTCTGGTGAAACAGTAAAAACTAAAATAAACGCAGATAGTAAATTACGTGTTTTTTATTTTGGCTGAGGTGGGATTTGGGAGAATAGGAAGAAATATAGGAGGGAGGGAGGTGGCCAGGACTTTACGTGAAGTTACCACCCCGGTATTTACCTGGTGAAACTGAGGAAAACTAAGAAAAACACAGTTAGTAACTTGCGTGTTTTTTCTTACTTTGGCTTATGATGTAATCTAGGGAAAATTAAGGGATATAGAACGGAGGTGTGTAGGACTAATCTTAAAGTGCACATACCTGTATTTGCCTGGTGGGACTGAAGGAAACCTTGGAAAACATTAGTTATTGAATTAGTTTATTTTTTGGTGAGAGAATATGTTTAACTCAATTCAATTCAATTTATTAATCTCAATATTATATTACAATTGAATTACAAATTTCTGATTCCAGGAGGATCCTAGCTACTGGCGTTATTGGATTCTCCTTTCCATAACAAACAAGAGGCATTTTATAGTTTCGTAGTAATTTCTAAAATAATAGCTAGAAGTTAGTAAAGGGTAAAATGCACTTGAATTACACAAGGACATAACTATTTGCATAAAATCACATACTTATAATATTATTACTATTTACATGGAATTCAAACACATAATTCATGGTTAACGAAAATATATGAAAATACTAAAAATAAAGAAGAAATACGAACAAAATACGAGAAAATAAGGTAACAACAATGATGACAATAGTATTTACGCAAAGATAGAGATGAGCGTGCAGATGTGCAAGCAAAGCAATGACAAGAAAAAAGAAAAAAGCTAGTGATCTGTGGTCAGTTTTTTTAAAACTAAAATGTTAAGTTCAAATTACTTAGGATGATCTCTCGAGGTATGAGGACATAATTATACAATCTTAATATCGTTGGCATAACTATTCACATAAAATCACACTCTTTCTATTACTATTTAAATTAAATAGATAATTCATGAATAACGAAAAATTAGATCTAACTAGTGGTAACAATAGATTTTATACAAAGATAGAAATGAGCGGACCAATGAGCAAGCGAAGCAATGACGAACAGAAATAGTAAACTGTGGTTAGTAAAAAATATTTATGTAAAAATACTTAAATTTTAAGTTCAAAATTGCTTACGATGATCTCTTGAGATCTATTTCATGTTTTTCAGCAGGATATTCTTTAGGGCATGTTGGAACTGTTTATATGTTTTATTTCTTATATCTTTAGAGAAAATATTTCAAATCAATGCATCTCTGTAGCTGATACTATGAAGCCCGTAGCTTAGACGTGGTCTGGGAATCCGTTATTACCCTTGTCAATATCTCATGCAAGGTGGGTGAGACGTCCACTGAAAGAATATATATAGTTTTCGACACTAAGTTGTGCATTAAACTGGCTATTTTGTATTTATATAGGTCTTGTATCCTTAACAATTCTAGGTCCTTAAATAAGGGCATTGAGTACACGAGATATTCTGCGTTCTTTATTAGTCTAACGGCTTTCTTTTGCAAGGTTAAAAGGCGCTTTTTATTAAAATCGCTGAGATTCGCATACCAGGACTCAATACAGTACGATAGGTATGGATGTACGAAGGCATAGTAATATAGTTTTTTATATTTTCCGGAAACATCTTAGTAAGTTTACGCAATATTCCAACGTGAATAGATATCTTTTTACATATTTCTGAACAGTGTTTATCCCACGAAAAAAAATCATCAAATCACACACCAAGATATTTTATGTTGTTCGCAACACCTAGCTTGTCTCCACCGATTATGATGGGCTATTCCACTGTATTTTCCTTTTTTGTCTATTTCTGAAGAAGTTGCATTTAGTTTTATCGGTATTGAGAGTAAGTTTATGATTAATAACACTGTATGACTATATTTTAGCAATAAATTAATTACAATGCTTTTTTGTTTATTTGCAGATAAAACCATCAGAGAGATAATACCTGAAATAGGAGAGGAGACAGAAAAAGAATATTACTCAAATCATTATAAGGTAATATTGTTTCTGGTTTTATAAAAAAAAACTTGCGTCCCATTAGTGCAAAATATAGTAAAGCATAGAACACAAATATACATAAAGATATAAACAGAAAGTTTACGTTAAAGAATAAAGAAAAGGATGTAAAATCAGGTTTTGCATGTTGACTTTTGCGACATTGGCCGGACGACGCGTGAGCTGCATTGCATTGCTTGCTTTGGGAGAAAAAAAAAATACTAATTTAGACAGAGTATCCGCATGACATCTAGCGGGGAAAGTAGGAACTCAATGTGTTTTAACTGTGATATTGTGAAACACAATATTTACTAAACGATTTGAGCTAGAAACATGAAGCTAGGCAGATGTATTTTCATGAGTATACAAAATTGTTCCGAAAATACGCCATTTTGGAAGGATTATTGTAAGATTAAGCCAGTTTTAATTACAAACACTGCCAGTAGGTTGTATTTTCCGTAAGATAAAGTCAGTTTTCATCACAAACACTGCCATTAGGTTGTATTTTGCATAAGATCAAGCCTGTTTTGATTACAAACACTGCCATTAGGTTGTATCATGTGTAAAATGAAGTCAGTTTTCATTACAATCGGCTACTTTTTGAAGATCTCTTTTAATATTGTCGTTCTAACGTTGTTTTGTTTTTCTGAACGGTTTTTTTTGCTTCAGTTTTTGAAGGAAGATCAAATATAGTTTTTTTTTTTCATCCGAGCTACGTGACCTGTCCCTTTAAGATGTAGCAATTTTATTATTGTTAGAACTTAGGGTTTATGAATTACTATTTCTATGCATGACTAAAAAAAAGCATGAGCCGTATGAAACGCATTTGTTATAGAATACGTAACCTAATCGATTAGGGCTTACATTTTTCTTTGGTTTCAATATTTTCTTGACCAAGTTCAGTACCAGCTGGTCATTTCTTTGTAAGTTGATTTTTGAAAATTTTGCAAAGATATTTACATTTCTAACTTTATAATAAATATATGTGATACAGAACAAACCGCAAAAACGAAATTGTCAGCTTGGTATTGTACTTTATTCACATGATACATTAAAAAATTGCTTTGAAGAAATTGTACTATTGAATTGGCCAGCTGAGACTATCGAAATAAAGTCTCGACAATTTTTATTGATGTAGATATATGTGCAGTGTGTTCCTTGCTGATAGGACGGACTCAAATTAATGATTATTGCAGCTGGAGCCTTCACTATTACACTGTGATTTAATGCATATATGCCAGTCAATATTGAACTTGTGACGCAGTCATGCAACACAATACTTAACAATTCATCACTCCACATAGTTACGTCGAATTGCACTTCACATTCACATCATCATATTCAAATACACTGGGACTTGGTGTAATGGGGGTGGGAGTATATATATTTTTGGTTTATGACTTACATACCGTGACAAATCATGATATGTCAGAAATTTACTGTAACATTTTGCTTCATAAAATGCACATCGGAACGTATGGTACTGATGTTGGTAATGACCACAATGACTTGAAGGAAAAGTAATTTACTCCATTTCGGACAGTTCAGATCCTCGAGATACAACAGAAACCAAAACAAAAAGTGAACTTGGTTTCGGTTTCTGATGCAAAGCGTTTCAAAGATAATTTGGTTTTGGTTTCGGTTTGAGATTCTTTAGTTGATTTGGTTTTGGTTTCAAAACAGAAACCAAAATATAATTATTGAACATGGTTTCGGATACAACCGAAACAAAAATACAAACTGAATTTTGTTTCGGTTTCTGATACAAACTATTTCAAATATGTTTTGGTTTCAGTTTCGAAAGCGAAAGCAAAATATTCCTGTTTAATTTGGTTTCAGATACAACAGAAGCTAAAATATAAAAATTAAATTTGTTTTCGGTTTCTGAAACAAATTGTTCCTAAATAATTTTGATTTGGTTTCAGATTCTTCAGTTAAAACTAACACAGAGAAATTGACAATCGCCTTGACCGGGACTCGAACCCGGATCTTCCAATTGCAGGACGGATATGATATTCATTACACCACCACGGCATGGTCAATTCTCTGTGTACATACTACTGAGGTCAATATTCCTCACACCTTGGTCTTTTTCCAGCCCTAGTGGGCTAGTTATGAAATCCAAGCACTCCATATGTTTGGATGTTTTTATGAAGAATTTGTTCTGTAAGTATAGTTTGATTGATTGGTTGAATTGTTATTAACGTCCTAAACGAGCTGGTAAGCTTCTAAGGACGGGAGCTACAGTGTAAACGTGGACTCCGAACCACTTGTGGCCCCACCGGGGATCGAACCCAGGATCCCTTGATTACAAGGCAGCGAGCGTTACCACTCACCCACGTGGGGTACAAGTGCAGTTAGAAAGAATAGATGTTATTCCCTTGTTCACAATAATCGTTTGGTAGGTAAATATTGAAACTAACACAGAAAAATTGACAACCGCCGTGACCTAAATTTAAAAAAAAAATGAATGCTATTAAGGTACTTGTAATAACTGTGATACTACTAGTAACATAACTGGCAGAGAAAGTAACGAAGAACAAATCAAATATTCGAATAGTGCAAGCATTAGATTTGAGGCATCTCAGGCTCCGGCCGACAAAATATGATATTTTATTGTGTACATGCGAAAAATCTCCAGATGCTGTTGCATTAGTGATTCTGTCAGACCCCCTTTCCTTGTAGGGAGATGTCACTCCCCAAATTCGCCCATAGTGCTGTTACCGCCCATATACTTCATATTATCATATTCCCAAATTCACGACAATACCCCCCCCCCAATCTTTAAGATGTTTGTGATCAAAAATCGATAGAGACCGTGTAAAACTCCACTTACAATCCCCCAATTTTGTTTTTACACCCTGGCGGAATCCCTGTGCTACATACTTCTGATTGAATAAAAATGTAGAAGCGAAGAAGCAAACACACACATCCGTGTGATTTAACATATCGGTTAGGTTAGGAGGACCTATTTGTTACCTTATCAGATTTTCTGTGATCGTTATCACGGCTTGCTCAGGGATACAAAAAGGCAAAACGCCGTGTCTTTACAACGTTTGGCAAATTCTTGTACCATTGGCTGTGAGTGATTTACCTCCCCTTTTGCTTTTATCAAAGATAGTAAATGGTATTCTGAATTCTCTGTCATTACCTGGCTCGGTTCTTCGTTCAATGGGTTCTTCATATGTGTAACTTATGTCTGTGTGCAGAAGCACAGCTTATAATTAAGACGAAGTATGAGTGATCGCAGAGGAAGACCAACATATGAATTTGTTCGCAAATATTATCATTACAATGAAGCCACGAAGAAATCGAAGTGCTGTATTAATAGCTGTGGAAAATATATAGCGGTAAGTAGATGATTACTAAGTTTTAAAATCAAAAACGTCAATCACACTCCTACAGGCACAGTGCTAATGCAATATAACAAGTCAATGATTTAATTTCAGGTAAATTCTCTTTTTGAATATAGTGTATGATTTAATTGTAAGCTGTTAAGTTTTAATCCATTTATTACTTTAATGTAGTTTTTACTCAACCATTTTCCTCGTGAGACTATTGAAATGTCTTCTAGTCGGCGACCCACATAAGAAATTTTATTATTTATTTATGGTCTTTAGGCATGGATGACTCAGGCCGGGATAGGTTAGGGAAACCATACAAGAAGCAGTCACCGAGGGTCGAAGTTGAGGGTACCATCTTGGCGTTTGCCTAGTGTGACTGAAGAAAAAACGTAGAAAAAGCTTAATGAGGATAGTCGGCCATTGGCTTTTATTGTTTATTGTCACTTTGCATGAAATAATCTCCTACACACACACACGAACGCACAGAGGAGCACACACACACATAATTGAATTAGAATTTATTTATGACCTTCTGGCATTTCAAGCTGGGATAGGGTGGGGGAGAGGATGTTGGAAGGTAGTTAGCCAGGAACTAGTTAATAGGTACCATCCCGGCATTTGCCTGGTCTGTCAGAAAAAATATCAGGAAAACACCTACACACATATACCCCAATATACATACAGGGTGGTAACGTAATGCACCGGCAAACTTAAGGGATGATACTACACCAGAAAATAAAAAAATAGCGTCTCCGTCAACCAGAGGAAAATTAAGTCTCGTTTTGAAGCTACAGGTTGCCCAAAGTGTGGAAGAATTAACTTTTAGAGCTTCATACTTCTAACACCACGAACAGCATTGTTGATGTGGCATGGTGCCGTCAAAGATTAAGTCTGCACAATTCTGAAATGCTTATTTCAAAATTGTGCAATAGGTGCACAAGAGATTTCCCAATGGAAGTATGGGATTCTTAGGATTTCTCTGTGTAAAGATGGGTCAAAATGGTTATAAATGAGACGGCTTTGCACCAGGAAACATTAATTCGTTTGCGCCAAATTGATATTTTAAGCAGGTTCCATATGCCGTGCGATTAAAAAAACGATTAAAGAGATGGAATATTATTGCACGGTTGGATGCCGGTGATTACGTATGTCATGTTTACTCACATAGAAGGTCTTTGAATTCATGCCCATTTCGACCTAACTATACTTCGGAAAAACTCCAAGTATCCTCTACTTCCTATAATAAATCCCTTGCGAACCCATTCGACGATTTTGGAATATGCATTTATAAATAAAACAGGCTTAAAGTCTTGTAAGAATATCATATATTTGTGATGTTACCCTCCTATCCCCAACCAATTAACATGTAATATAATCGTTAGGGAAGAATATGGAGTGTATTATTTTCGTTAGGGAGTACACGATAACCTGGTTATGGAGTCAGCAAATGTCGGGGTAAACTTCACACAGCCCCCCTCTTATTAAATTTCGGATCGTCGTTGTCTCCAAACCTTAGGGAAGAATGGGGAGTATTTTTGTTAGGGAGTGAACGATAACCTGGTTATGGAGTCAGCAAATGTCAGCGGGCTAACTTAAAACACAGCGTACAACCTATTCGATTTCGGATTGTTGCCTCCAATCGTTAGGGAGAACTTACTTTTATTTGCGAGTGAACGATATGTTAGTAACGGCGCTAGCTAATAGAGGGCCCAATTTGGCACATCCCAAATTTGCAATTTCGGATCAGCATTGCCTTCAATCGTTACGTATGTACTAGGGAATGAACAATAACCTAGTGGCGGCTCCAGCAAATGTCGGTGGCAGGGTTTCCAGCGTTCCGTTCAAGAAAATCGAGACGGTCTCTGTGCCGTGGGTACCAGTACATAGGAGGTACTTTCACAGAAAAAAAACTATTTATGCTTTAAAATGGGCTTTTAGGGGCATTTTGAACTTCTTCGGAAGTTAAAAATTGCTACCGATTTAGCTAAACTAAACTGCACCACGAAGTAGTTACGTAGAGACGTATTTACTTTGTGATTGTACCGTTTCTTATTAATTGTTTTCCAAAACTTCTAAAATCAGATTGTAAACATTTTTCTCGACCCCGTCAATAGGGAAGATGACGGCTCCATGAGTATGACTTTAGGAAAATATTATAATTTATGCCATAAAAATTGTCATTTACATAAGGTTCTTGAGAAGATGTAAAAAAAATATTGAATTCAACCTAATTGTTTTAATAATTACCTTACCCGAAAGGTCTCTCATATACACTCCTCGTTGACATAGCGGACCCGTACTGGATAAATCAGATTTACGATTATAATTGTTTTCATGTTGCAAGCGCTTGGAATACAGAAATCTACTGAAAAAATTATTTACTTTACAAAAGATAAAATTTGACCTGCCAAAAAAAAAGTTTGTTTTTAATACAAACAATAAACTTTGGAGAATACGTCGCGTCGTATTAATTGCATTATTGCACTGTACATTAGTTCTTCATAGAATAATTACACAGGAAATAAATGTTAATAAGAAGTTGGAATTGCTGGAAGTCGTATATGCAATATATAGGCATACCGTTGTGTTTTTTTTAAGCCCATTATGGCTTCTTGCTTCTTCTTCTTATTATTTTGCGAAACACACTTTCTGGATAAACCCGAGCTACGGACAAAGGAGCTTGTAGTATATACGAGTACATAAATTTATAACAAATACATAACAGTCATGTCTTTTGAAAGTTACGAACATATAGCGGCGTAGCTCAGCTGGTAGAGCATTGGCTTTGCATCTGCAAGATCCTGCGTTCGATACTAGAGGCCGACCATCCTAACAGGATTTTCCAAAGTTTTTCTCAACAGACACACCACGAAAATCTAAACACCTTTAACTTAGGCTCTGGCTGACTTCGTCCCGACTTCTTTCTCCCACCTATCCCGTCCTGAGCCATAGGTGCCTAAACGACATAAATAAATATTATAAAATAATTACCAAACAAATGAGAAACATGAAGATGCAAGTAACACAAAAAATTGGAAGTTTTCTGCCAACTCTACATGTGGGCGTGATCTTGTACTGAATTTTTCGTGCAACTGAGGAACATGAGTCGGAGGAGGAACTAATTTGCAAAGAATAATTGATTTACAATCATGTATAATGACTAAGGACCAGACGTCCTGGATTGCCCGGGACATTTACGGTTTTTAAAACATTATCCTGTTTTTCAGGGTTCAGCCTAGAAGCTAATTTGTTCCAGAGTTCTCCATAAGTTCTCAGAAGTTTTAAATTAGCAAGAGGAAGCAAAAATGTCATTTAAATGTAACAAATGCTATTGATAAACACTAGTAGTTATGTTCAATTTAGCACCAAAACGGTAAATCTATCCTATGGATATTATGTTTCTTAGCATTTTTTCTTTAAAGAAATCGTTTAGTGGAAATTATATTTTTTTACTTAAAAACATAATTAAGTGATAATAAATTCTTGATAGTTCGTTATTTGAAGATGCCGGCTATTACTTTCTCAGATTTGGTGTCCGGACTGAGGTGCGGTAAGTTTGAACACCCTAGCTAAGGTTCAAGATGTAAAACAAAAAGAAATTATTAAAATATTATTTGTCTCATAGGAATAACATGAAGTGCCATTTGATTCCTATGCGATTAAAAATAACAAATAATAAAAAAAATACTCTTTATGATTTACATCCTCACGTTTAAATTTGGACCCCAGTCTCACTTAACCTCATAGTATAATTTGACCGTCACCCTCACCAATTATTGCGTTTTCGCTTTCTACTGGTAGAAAATGGTTTGGGTTTCAGTTGTAATTAGGTTTCTGTTTCTTTCACAAATTTTGTTTGTTTCTATTTTGTTTCGAGAAACAGAAACCGTTTAGCTGCATTTGGTTTTAGTTTCCATTGTAATTTGCTTTCAGTTTTTTTATCACAATTTTCGATTTCCGTTTCTGCAATCTTTTGGTTTCGAGAAACAGAAACCAACGTAATTCGTTTTTTTTTTTTTTTTTTTTTTTCTGAATTTGGTTTCGGTTTCAGTTGTAATTTAGTTTCGTTTTTTTCACAACTTTTGGTTTGTGTTCCTGGAATAGTGTGTGGTTTCTCATTCGGTTTCGGGACACAGAAACTAAAATAGTTCGTTCGGTTTATTTTAGCTGACGTTGGTTTCGGATTCTTTTCCAGAATTTGGTTTCGGTTCCAGATGAAATTTGGTTTCGGTTTCTTTCAAAACTTTTGGTTTCTGCATCTGGAATAGTGTTTGGTTTCTCATTCGGTTTCGGGACACAGAAACTAAAATAGTTCGGTTTCTTATAGCTGACGTTAGTTTCGGATTCTTTTCCACATAGCAATTTTAACCTCTGACTGAAGTGAACAAAAATTCCTTTTACAAGTGTGAGAATTTGATGCAAGCTCAGTACATCTAGCTTAAAATATATAACCAAGGTTGACCAGACGAGTTGACAAGAATTAAGGTTCAAATAGCTTTAAAAGGACAAGAATAACACGAAGGTTTTAAACAAAATTCAAGCACTCGTACTTGTCATATGAAGGTCAGTTCAGGGTTGTATAATGCTGTAGTTATGTGGTTTCGTATTTGTAATGACCATGATTGTGTTACCAACACTGAGCACAACTTACTAAGATATAGTAGACATTTTTTACATTTGTCTGCGGTTGGATTTAACCTTAGAAACATTTGATTGACAGTTCGTCTCTTTAACCACTACACAGCTTGGAAATCTGTTGAGAAAGATCGCGGATTATGCATTCAATTAACTTGGACATGGAATAGAGTGTCACAGAGAATATTTTTATTACTGTATAATTTTAAACATGGAGCGTGTAGGAGTTTTATGTAGAACCAGCTATTTTCTCATTGCACAAACTTTCCAAGCACTTTCTACTATTGAGCTCATCAGAGCGCAAAAGATGACTGTAGTAAAGGAGCGGGAGCAGACGCAGTTTAGCTTACGACGAAAGAGTCCTGTCACGTGATGGGACTTCCGTGCGCTGAGACGACAGCGCAGTGCAACGAAACAAATTCAAAATAGATTTAAAGTTTACCAAGCTTCCTCGTATAGTTGGTTATTCCTAAAAGCGTGATTTATACTAGTTATAAAAACCAACAACAATGGGCTGTTCAAACAAGTCACTGACGTTCCAAAAAAGGTTCTTTTCTGTTTTTATTCAGTTCAAAACAACATAAAGTTTGATAAGCTCAAAGCAAGTGACTGGCAATGTTTTTACAAGCTGGTATACTATCTGTGAAACGTTCCCTCGTGTAAGCTGGTAAAGTAGAAACCACTAAGCAAACATCTTTGGATTACATCAACAGCCTTGCAATCCAAGCTTACAGCAACCTTCAACAGCGGCAAGCTTGGGTAAGTCTGCTATTAGGGAAGAAATTTGTATAAAGAACCTATGAACTTGTAATATAATTTTTGAGTCAGATAAAATTATAACTATTTACTGGGCTTAAGAAACATGGCATAGCCAAGACATTTAAAAATGGTACAGCTTTCTGCATTAAAATTGTAAGCATTATTAGGAATAATATGGCAATAAAAATATGATTGGGGTATTGGTAGTTGAGGAAACACGGTTTAAACACGAGTTTTTGGTAAGCATCTAAATATGTTTAAAATTCATCACTTTTCTATGTTATGTATTTGCTTTGTATGTTCCAAGTTAGATCTTGATGGGTGATTAATACAAGATACTTGTTTATATTTTATACTGTAGATTTATTGGTGGTTCCGAATAGCATTGCGGAAGAAGTGTGTAACGAGTTCGTCAAATTATATTTTGACTCTTACAGCCTAAGCAAAAATTGTAATAAAATGGTCATTTTCTAAGTTTTGAACCCTCACCATAGGGGCTACATATCAATCCCGGAGTTGATCTAATTTTTTTCTCTCGTCAAGACCTTTCAAACGACATATTACTCGACTTCGTTGTAATTTGAAATTTTTTAGATGACCCCCTACTACCCCTTCCCCTCCGGGGGGTCATAGGTAGAATTATTTTAGCTTAAAATGTTCGTCTCTCAAAATAATGGAATGCGTGTTTCAGCATTTTGTCGTATTTTCATCGGAGAAAAAGGGGTGGGGACAGACTTTGTGTACACCCTATATATATGTAACATCAGAGAAAATGTACTGCTTTTCTTCTCCTTTGATAGAACTAATTATGCACGATGCTGTACATTGTACTATCTTGATTGAAACTTGGGAAAGACAACCCCCGACTTTAAAAATAGGCATTTCTCTATTCAACATATTGGCAATGGCAAAAGATTGAGCAATGTGACTTTAGATCAGGCGGAAGAGCAGTATTTGAATAAGCCGGCAAAGGGATCTGGAGGCATAATCGGAATTACACTACTGAGGGAAGCAATGGCAAAGAATGATCTTATCAAGCACGAGGACAGACTGACTAAGTTTTTACGACTATTCTGGGGTATTGATGATGATGATTAATTTGCTCTCCATCACGATTTTTCTAAATCCGTAACAATACGATATCAATTGTATATTTCAGCAATGTTATTAGTTGTGATCGAAAGAGGAAACCCTTTCTCAATGGTTAATCATGATGGTATATCCAATCTCATTACAGGAATCAAACTGGGTCCAAAAATTTGCGAATTACTTGTAACCACTGCTTGTGCTTGGGGCAAGCACGCACAGATGATGACAAACTAAATTTTAAAAAGGGTTCAATAAATCCCAAACTCGACTAGAAAATCGGAACCAGTACTCCCCGAACGGCTCCAGGGTTTATAGGGAGGCTGGCCGATACGTTAAATAGGATAGGAGGTGATGAATAAGTAGGCGGGCCTCGTAAAGAAACAGAAAAAAAATTACACCTGTGTTCGAATGGTGACGCGCAGGGTGACGAAACGTCTCGTTCAAAGACACATGCTGGACGGCTGTAAATAAAAAGATTGCTCTAGTTTTCGATACCGGGCGGAGTCTTCATGAAATTCACTATTACTTCCCGCAAGGCAGCAATACGAAATACGAAACCTGCTGCTTCCCCACCAAACGAATATACTGAGAACATGCGTAAAAGAGCATGAACGGGTTTCGAACCTATTTCCTGGAAGATGAATTTCATGAAACTCGTCCCTAAGAGTTTTCTCTAATGACAAAGTTCTGCACTTCAAAGCTGAAAAAGAACACAATCCAAATTTCCTATCCGTAGTGCAATTGAAGATCGCACTTGCAGTGACGTGAGATAAAAAAAAGGTATAGAGTTTTAACTAGAAATGAAACAGATGCTTGGGAAAACAGTAATAAACTTTATCAAACTTAACGAAAGCAAACAAGAAATTAACGTGATACAGAAGCATTCCTGATGCAAAAAAAATGACTTGACATTGGATACATGTGATTCTTTTCTTTCTACGGTGACAACTTCCGAAAATGAAAACCTGAACATGTATATGATTAAACTAATTTCACAAGTAATACAAACTGCTCGTCCCTCTCTTCTAGCCATAGAGAAAAAGAAACTGTCAGAATACAATAATTAGCAGATTCAATATAAAGAATAATCTCTCCTGTTCTACCGCAGCCTACCAAGAACGACAATCAAAAGCAATTCATAACTTACATCAATGATACATAACTAAATATGTCTTCAACTTCTCTTTCCACTGATTTCAATTTGCTTTGCCGAAAACAACGTGAATGATAAAGTGGCCAATTGGCCGATTTCGCATTGGGCTGCCATGTTTTATGTGAAAACTTACAATTTAATCGAGCTTCCCAAAATATTACAAACACATTGAACAACTAGTGGCTAGAGAGAGGAATTAACTATTGCACAAACATTTAACTATTTACTACAGCGATAACAATGTCTTATTAACAACCTGGCTGGCAACTTTATTTGATTAGAATAGTAATTATAGAAATTTATTTGCAACATTGCGTTTTAACCTCTTACTTTCCTCCGAATAACGGAAAAAAAAAAAAAAGAATTGTGATATAACAAATTATCCTGGAAAGAAGATCGGGATGGTCTTGAGAAGTCTCGTACAAAGCTTGGACATGAAGGACGTGAAAGTTGGAAATTAGAATAGATAGTGGGGATTAATGAATGGCTAGACTGTTTTTAATTCTTACGGTCTAAACGAACAAAATCCTTTAATAGGAATATATAGAGAAAAAAAAGGAATCTCCTCTGTTGATCATCATGAATGAAAAAAAAATTGCGAAATAATAATACACATATATATTATATGACACTAGATATATATACATAACTGAGATCTCGCATAGAACTAACCTTACTACTACACACACATAAAATAACGATTACCATAAACAAAGACTTTAGGATATTTAAGAAGCTTACTGGCCAGTAATCTACACTTAACATAGACAAAACGTTGACGTCAATATAAGGAATGTATATTTATCGCAATTAAATGAGAAAGACGCGTGCAGCTGCTATTAGACAGATTCCGAAAGTTAATTTGCTAAGCTAAAAAAAATGAGCTAAAACGTCGTGTGCACATTTACAAAAAAAATAGTTATTTTCGCCGGATATATTTTTTTTTTTTTTTTTTTTTTTTTTTTTTTTTTTTTTTTTTTTTTTATTTATCTGTTCAAGACATGAATTACAAACAAGTTAAGAACCTAATCCATTCCTGTATTACATACAATTATACACGTATTATACGATTATTGTGATTCGGGACACATCTGCATTAATAAACAAAACAATGAATGAATGCCCTAATTTTACCTAGACAAAGTAGTATACATATATAAAATCCGTTAATGGTTTGTTCTTTTCAAATTCCCTGGACCAAAGTGACTCTTAACTTTTAGTGCATGTTGACAAGTTGGTGTGGTTTCTCGATCGATGCATGTTGAATAGCGGAACAATTCGTGGATGATTCAAAATGAACAGTTAAAATATAGGTTTATTACACTTTCTCATTTAGTCACTGCCGTCAAACGAAATATTAGCATAGTTCCAAGTAAAATTAAGTTCTCTAAAGGAATGGGTGGAAGGCGTCCGTGGCCTTAAATCAAGTTACTTCTCCGGAAGCTTTAGTTCTAA
>JAGDQP010015818.1:22372-41852 GCA_022664845.1 Lepisma saccharinum | reverse complement strand
TGTATCCTCTTCACTGTTGTATTCCCATTCACTCATACACAGCACAGAATATTGTATTGGATATTTCTTGACTTGATCCACACAGTTCAAGCGTTCATTATGTACACTTTTCTCACTCACTCGTTCCTCATTCACACGCATTTCATCGACATTGGTATGGGTCATCTCTTGGAATGGCGTCACTCCTTCGACCCGAAAGGGGGACGAGTTTATCAGTTTTTTGAATTGATGAGAGGTGATGGGGTAGAAGTTTCCCTCATCCTTTCACCATCCTGGGAAGATGGACTTCTTCCTGGTGATCGGGATCCATTGTTCGGTGACGTTCGGTCTGAGTTCGACACTGGACGCTTTCGGCCACGACCTCTTCCTCCGCGTTTCTTCGAACCACGTTGCTTCCCCCTCTGTGATTCATTACTTGTTTCTTGATTTGCTCTACCTCCTGAGGCTGATTCGGTTCTTCCATCCTCCATTTCCTCAGGGCTTCGTGAGATACTTCCTCGGGTTTCTACTTCCTCTTTTGTAACGCTTCGAACAAAGACTGGTTTCCCTTTACCATCATCTTCTTTGCTCCGAGGGGCTAAGGGTCTTCTCTGCTCCGCAGCTTCATAGATAGTATCCAATTTCCGGACAACGTCTAGCAAATCAACTAGTGTAGTGAACTTTCCAGAAGCTAGCTGTCGTTGATAAGATATAGGTAACAAGCTGATAATAGTACTGCAGATCTGCGTATCTGAAGCCAGTACATCCAAGTCTCGTAAACGTCTAAACCGTTCGGTGACAAACTGTTCCACACTTCGATCCACGCGTGGGTTGAATTGTATTGTTCTGAGGCGAGTAATATAAGTACATACTACTTCCTCCGATTGGTAGAAGGTGATAAAAGCACGTCTAAAGTCTGCATACGTATGAAAATTACCAATTTGTGAATAAAACCAGGAAAGTACCGAACCTCGCAGCACAAACGGAATAATTTCTAACATTTGTCCGGGCGGAATACCCACTAGACTTGTTTCTCGGTCAAGCTGAGACAAGAAAGCACTTGCGGTCATGTCATCACCATTAGGAAAACAGGTAAATGATCGTAAATCTGCTAGGCGAACCTTGACTCTCCTTTCCGGACCTTGTGTCTCTGATTCACTCTCTTCGAATTCCAAACGCCTCTGCCTTACTTCTCTCTGACGGGCATTGGATTTTCTTCCTCGTTCTCGTCGATGGTGCCGATTCCTACACTCCGTGAAGCTTCTCCGGCGTTGAATTCCAGTCGTACCATCCTCTGCTGACCTTGGTGGGCTGTCTTGTTCAGAATATCCGCTTTCTGGTCCTGTACTTGATTCTTCACACTTCACACATCGATTTACACTTACCCTTCCGACATCTTTGATAGCTAAGTTGGGAGAACACTGAGATATAACTTTTTCTGGGGTATCAATAACACCTGAACGCTGTGGAGGTAATTCTTTATTCACATCGAAACATTGACCCGACACACATTCATCTAAGTAATATCGCGACGCAATTTTGGTACTATTTGAACCTAAACCTGGATAGGATGTGGGTGCCTTACCAATATGATCCTCTAGCTGTCGTTCAACTCGTTCCAGTCTTACTTGATGTTCCTCCATGGTCCTACGTGTAGTAACTTCCAATTCCTCTAATTGCTCTGCCACCAGTGTTGCCTGCTCGTTGATTTCACGGCGAGTCTCTTGTCGATGTTCCTCGAGTTCCTCTCGTGTCTTCTGTTGTTGTTCTGTCACCAATTGGAATTGTTCGTTGACTTCATTGCGTATCTCCTGAGGTTGTGCACGCATTTCTTCTCTCAATTTATTGACATCTTGTTGGAGCTCCTGTCTCTGGGCCTCAATTTCTTCCCGAATTTTCTGTTGATTTTTAAGGATCTCTTCCCGCAATTTCTGCTGCTGTTCGTTCATCTCCTGAAATTGTTCATTGATTTCATTACGTATCTTCAGCGGCTGTTCCTTTAGTTCATCACTCAGCTTCCGGATGTCTTCATGTGTTTCCTTCATTTGTTCCTGGATCTCTTGTCGCTGTTCCTGGATCTCTTGTCGCTGTTCCTGGATCTCTGCTTGCAGTTTCTGTTGCTGTCCCTGGATCACTGCTTGCAGTTTCTGTTGCTGTTCTTGGATCTCTTGACGATGTCCTTGGATCTCTTGACGCTGTCCTTGGATCTCTTGACGCTGTTCCTTCATTTGTTCTAACATCTGAAGTAATAATGATCCAAAGCTCTCTTCTTTTTGTTCCTTAGGTTCGGGTGATTGCGCTTCTGTACACTGAGAACAGATCCACGACTTGGTTAACGTAACGCCTGGGTCAGACTGCTCCTTCTTGACGCAAGAGCTATCGCCTCTGCCAACGCATTCAACATGATAAGTCTTACGACACCGGAAACATGTAATAGTGCCACTGTCCGGTCGATTCTGTCCGCAACATAACCTAATTGCCTCACGTTCATCAATACCGGTGATACCAGTAGATTCAACGAGTTGCGTTTCACTTTTTATTGGCTTCATGGTGTGGTCCTCCATAGTTCGTTCGCAACAACCGTTAGTGCCTACGAGTTCTAGTGCAATGGTGAAAGTATTATGTCCAAGATGAACGCACGAAAAAGTATGCTGATCAAATTCGTAACACGTTAATCCTCTCCTTCGTCCCGGGTTTCGGCACCAAATTAATATGACGGTTCTTGGTAAGTGAAGAATTCCTTCCTCCCGGAGTACCAATCCGTACAATAATTTACCGGGCAGTAATTAAACGTGTACGTCCCACTTCTCTTGAAAAGAGCGCCGCGGGATGATATAGCTTCCGTGATAACGAGCGAGGACAAAGGCAACCCTACCGCTCACCCTTGGGGTCCTGTATAATACTTCCAAACCAGTAAGCCAGTGAATTCCGGAGACAAAGGTTGGTGGAACGGTAATACCGATAATAGGTCCTCTGAGCCTCGAAATACTGTAAAAACGCACAAAAATCAACAAATAGATGAATGTGTGCAAATGGCGGGAAACGGTCGCAAAGTGCGTGACGAATGTTGAAACGCTTGAAAATGGGTGGAAAACACTGTATTTAGGCGGAAAACCACGTTTTTAGTATTTGGAGCCCCGACTCAAAAATCCACACCACTTCTACTGACTCCGACCAAAATATTGAAAAATGTCACTTTTGGTGAAACTTCACGAAATACCTTAGTAGAAATGTTTTCTTCAGTATTCCAATAAATACTAACACTTTTCACACCATTTAGAGTACTTTATTACTATTTTCAGAAATCGAACTTTTTCCGGAATTATGGTATTCCGTCGGTATAAAAGGTAAAACATACATAAAAATGCCAATAAGTTGATATGTTACTACAAAGTAATGAATATATTTAATATTTGACCTGATTACAGGGCACACACGCGATTATTCTTTTGTGTGTGCGTTTACTTCTGTAGGCACGTGATAATTTTACCAAAAATTGAGTGCGTTTGAATGTGTCAAAACAGGAGTAACATACACAATAATGCACTCTACTAATAACGAAACGATCAAAAAATGAATAAAGTTTATCTGAATGCTTTTGACATAAATTATAAGAGATTATCGTTAATGAAAATGTTTATCGGCCGGGTACCCGTAAAGCGTTGAGCCCAACGTTACACAATTTTTACTTAATTCTGCAACTATATTTTCCTTACGCTCTTACGACGTTTACGTACACCTGTGCTCCATGAACATTCGAGTCCGATGAAGTATATTTTATACTTAACATACACAACAATATTTATTTTTCATTAACAAGTAACAAGGTTGTACTTCACATTAGTTGACGGAGTACAATTAAATTTCTCGACATTCGGCTTTAATCTCTGAACGTGCTTTGTTGACCTATACCCGATAGGCACTGATCAAGAATTGTTATCTTATATTTCAAGTGTCGCTTTAGCAGACGTCCTGACAGTTTAGAGAAATTGTATGCGACTTGTATCACAATCTTTTTAATAGTATTATCTTTACTTTTACGAGTTAGGTTTCCTCTAATATTACTACAGTTCAATGTACTTGTACCGCGCGAGTAATTCTATTGTATCATAGTATTACATAATTTACGCTGTTAGTATCTTTTTTATAAAACAGGAGTTTTGAACTGATTACTTAGGTTCCGTACAAAACTTTTCTTTTTCTTACAATTCTTGCGTTTACATTGATTTTTATTTATTTACTTTCGAGTTCAAGGAATGCTAGCCAGTTACGACTTACTCTATTTCATAATCTGGTAATGCATTCGAATTTGTACTGATGAATAATGTTGTCTAGATTTGCTCTACTATTTTGTAATTCAACAACATAACACAAGTAAACCGTACTACTACTACGACTCAAAACTAAATATACCAAAAGAATAATAGGATCCTTTATTTAGTTGAATTGTATTTCTTTAGTTATTGCCCACAGAAAAACTATCTAAACGAAGGCAAGGTAGAAACGCATATCGGATAATCGACGACGACGTTAACAATAGCGTCCCGAGCATCAACAATCTGCGTTTAATCACGTGACTTCTTTTTTGTTTCCAAAAGCACTGTTGACGACATGTAACTGATGCAACGATGCTACACATAATCCGATGTCATTTCACTCGACACAAGAAAATATAGCATCCCTTCTTAAGCTTGCAAATAGTCACTGCAAATATGTAATTAGATTTCAACAGGTTGTCTATAATTAAGAGAAACGAAAAGGGTTACCTTCAGTGCGGCGTACAAGTCGTCCAGCAAAAATAGGTATACATTACTCGTTCCTATGCGGTGATTATCCCAGCTTTTCGTCCTGTTTTTGTGTTCCTGTAAATCCTTGGAACTTACTGATCCTTTTGCACTATAAGTTTTGTATATATAAGTAATTACACTTGTACAATGAGAGTTTCTGTCGCTGACACACACTTAATGTTCCATCCCGGTGCAGCGCGCAATTTCTTCTGCTGTATCGGACGATGCAATGTTACCAGCTCTCTCGGGCAGCATTGTCCAGCACTGACACAAACATACGCCGGGCGTTGACTCAAGCGTCTCTTCATGCATGCGACGATATCAATGCGTGTCGGAATATAAAAGATACTTTAAGAATATCCAACTGCACTAAATGTTGTTATAATCATGTGAGGGCGAATTGCCTGTCCGTCACAGTTTTTCCTTTCTTAAATCAACCGACGAAGTTTAGTGGATTGTGTGAAATACTGTGGATTTCTAATTCTTTAGACATGACGTTTTCTTCTCCTTCTTATTGTTATTAATTTATTTATTTCACACAAGATGGTGACACGTCTAAATCTAGATGTAAATGGATGTTGAAAATTGTGTTTACTTCAAATAAGAAGAAATCGCAAATTAGAACATTTTATACGTCAAAGTAACCTCAAACATTTCATATTTTATTTAATCTGCAAACATTAAAAGATTAATAAATTGGTGTAAAAGCAACTCTTCCTACAATATGAAAATATTCAGTTGAAGAGGAAAAGGTAAATGCAGTATTGTTGTCAATAATTTAATAAAGTAGTTTCCAAGGTGGCAAAGCAGAAACAGATATAGTTTAAAGCACATTTTTATAATGGCACATACGCAATCAAAATTCAGAATGTGTTTGTTTTGCCTGCTCTATTACTTACAAGACTATCGAGTTTGTAAAACTCAAATATTCCAAAAGCCTGGACTTAAGTTTCAGAAAGGTGAGATGAATGATTTCCCGTTTTTTTTTCATGTAGTTTCTTTGCAAGATCTGGTTTTGTAGATCAGTTTTTCACTTTATTAATAATAATGGTTTTGGTCAGTTGAGTTTTAACAACAAGTTTAATAATAGCTATTATTGTAGTTTCTATCATAGCTTTTCATTTTCATATAATTTCGATTAATTCATATATTTTTTTTCACGAGAAAAGATAAAAAAATCGAAGATGGCTGGCTCTGTCTGTTACAAAGGCTATCATTACATATGAAATAGAAGAAACATTTGAGATTTATTTTCTCTAAACTATTTCTTGATTTTTAAACTTCCCCCTCTCTTCGAAACCATCAACAGAGGAACGAAATTTGTTAATTTCTAAGACCCTGATTTTTAGGGACTTTCATTTCTTGAAACTTCCATGAGCTAGATGAAATTAAAATTCTTAATTGCTAAGTATGATATACAACGAGGCTGTGAAGCATAAAATTAATTAATTACAGAATTTGAATTCGATGTCTTAAATTAATAGTAAACCAATTAAACACTATTTATGATTTCGAATCTGTTCAGTTCGTCGGAATTAAAATTTTCCATTTGAATTTTTTTAAATTTGATTTTTTTATCTAAGTTATGAAGGTAAATAGTTCATAATTATTGTGATTAATTAAAATCTTTTCTTACAAACTAGTATTTTTCAGTTTTCAGTAAAATCTCCGCTATAATGATTAATAGGCACCAAAGTTGGTTTCTGTAGGGAGGGAGTCCACAGGCTTTGTGGAGGTTTCCACGGTGTGTCTGGGTATGAAATATACATAATTACGCCTAAAATTAAATTAATTTGACATAAAAATCTGAGCTTCTGGTATGGAGAGAGGACGTACGGACCCTACGGGCACCTTGTTCCTAAATACGTCCTTGTTGATCATGTTTTTTTTTCTCCTGCAGTTTTCTAGACTGCACCTGAACAGTTTATTCTCATTTATTAACTGCTATATTGGATCTGTTTAAATAACATCAGGAATACGTGCTGTACATATATATTTTAAACGATAATCATACTTGCACGGCTGGATATTAAATGCACAATCGAAATAAAAAAAATGATACTGTGAACATTTTACTTGATAATGGCTACACAAGTACCGGTAGTCAAGACGTTGTAAGCTGTTTAAAAAATGACGTGAATTTAATAAATCTGAAAATAATAAATGGTGCATCTAGCATCGAGTTGTGAAAGTATAATTATTGTTTTTTTTTAAAAAAAATGCTGTATTCAAGTTTGAGAAAAAAACAGGATAAACTTATTTTTAAGCAATCATAATTTAAATCAAGAAATTGTCTTACTTTAAAATAATAAATCTGGTATTTATATAAAACGTAATTTATTGTTACACTAGACTATTTGTTCTATCTTAACAATACATTCGGAAAGAAATTAATCTCACAATAATGACAACTAGGCAATGTAATTATAACATTCAAAACAGCTTTTTTCTGTAATATTGTATATACACGTTACAAGTACAGACAAAGAAGAACCACCTATCATTGGAACGCATATTTTTAAATAGATTACATTAAGTACAAAATTAGTATATCTTACGATAAATCCTTCAGTATTAAAACACTAAAACATATGAGCATATTTAACAGCAGAGAAAACATGAATAGAGACAATTAATTTCCAGTTTTAACTATATCATGGTTAGTGTACAATAAGTGAATTGATTTCTGATACATTTATAGTATTATTATAATGCAATATTTATGGAGAAGTAATAATGGATTCATTCTTCGTTTTTGAGAATTTCATACTTGCATAGTTATTAATTTATCCGTGAATGAATACATATTTCAGGATATGTTGTATACTTGCGACTAGCGACAGGAAGATAGAGCATTGCGACGCAAGTGTAAATATTACTCTATAACCGTAAATAAGACTGACAAGCGGATGATTTCCAATTGCCTAATTGGGCGCATTGGTAATATGGCGGAAAGATAATACGGAGAACAAGAGATCGAATCCTGGTGTTGCTTTACTTGTATTTATTTAAAAAAAAATAACTTTTCTCTTTGTATATACACGCAATTTGGAAAATTAATAAAATTAGTGACCAAGAGTATGTGGAGGTTAGGTTAGTCAGGTACGGTGTTTTTTTTTATTGCACATTCGATTAAATCGTATTACATTACGGTATAGTATAGTACGTACTGTACCCAATATCAACAGGAAATTAGTGTTATATCTATACACTTATTTATTTAATTATCCATACAATTGTAAATAATGAATCGTATTCACTAAATAAAAATCATATCATATAAAAGTGAATACGACATTATGCCCATCCTGTACTTTTAAAATATAGGAAAGATTTTCTCCTCTGCACAAGTAAAACCTAAAAATTGTTACTTTTCAAAACATATTAACTTAAACTAGAAATAGCTCGAGACCAAGGTCACATCGCTGTAATGACTTATTAAGTATCTCATTTGGGAAAGCCAGGACATCTCAATTAAACAACAACCAGAACTATAAAAGGGGACTGATCATTCCCCTCTGGACTGAAGCCATCACATTGTAGTCCAAGACGAACTCGTTGCCAAGAAAGGTGAAGGGAGCCGATATCAGGAAGTCTGTTTCAAAACCTTAAACATTGCAATCAAACTACAATCACTCAAAATTTTGAATACCAATTGTAATTTATCCTGTTTGGAAAAGGTCTCCCAAATTGTATTGTAATTTTGTTACAAATGTTTGTATCTCTTAGATGTTAAATTATTAGCGTGACAGGATTGTAATTCCCTAAATTGTAATTTCAAAGGCATATTATTTAGTCAGTAATTGTACCGATTCTACACTACCGAGTGACGAGCTGTTAAATATTCACGAATTTACCATATCCACTCATGTTAAATCAATAGTCAATAAATCTTCATACATCATTGTTAACATTATAAATAAAACAGAATTAGTTTCAATTAAAGCACTACCCTTTCCTATTTTCCTTCAAGTCTCCCTTATTTAACTAATCTTTCTTTTGCGGGATACGTTATATGGCTCCACCGTCGAATTAGAGAGGATAATTTACTTTTGGTTTTCTAATGTTTTGAGTGAACACCAGTTTTGGTGTTTTTTTAGCGTTATTACATAATTTCACCTGTTATTTTCTCATTAATATTTAGTGTTAGAAATGGAATTAGTCAGAGATTTTCTTCCATCACTTCCAGTCGCTACATACGACGACGCTACTCAACCTATCAGGCATGTTATCCTGTACCCAGATCCACCACATTTCCAACAATACCACCCTTTCACCCCACCGAACCTCATACATTCTCGTATCAACAGCCTATACCGCGAGAGTGCATGGGACCAATTCACAATGGTTAGAATACCGTTAGACAAACCTGCACCTAACACCACCACTCCTCTCAACCTATTCTTGGCAACAGCCCAACATCTTTCGTCCCGTATTCCCGCTTCTCTCATCCTTTTTGTAGCTTCAGTCTCTAAGAACGACTCCTTTGACCTCACCTTTGTGACCGACCTACCCCTAAATTCCCTTCAAGTTTCCCTACCCCGTTCTCCTTCCCTACGCTTCTCAACAATACGGGAAATCCCAGACATTTTCGCTTCCATAACTATCTTTAGGACAAAACCTATCTATTCCTGCTCAAATGATTCCCGCTTCTTGGATCTCATTCATTTCCCATTTATTACCAACCTTCTGGCTATTTCTACTCCAGAAGTATAAACTTTTTTTAAAAAAGAAAAGAAAAAAGGGACCTACAACCACCCACCTACCCTTCTTTCCAAACAACTTCAGTTTTGCGAAAAACAATTATTTCATTTAGTTATTCGCTTTTATCTTAAACATTTCATTCCGTAACAAATAGGTAAAATTTAGCTCATATACTTATACTAGATTTAGTTTCTTTAATGTTTTGTAAATCGCTTCTAGAAGCCTCAATGTATTACAAGGCTGTAGCTTTCTTTTCGACACGTAATGGTGAAATGTGTCATTGTCATGTTTGTGAAAAATGATGTAAATATGCCTCAGAGCCCAGTTAATGATGGCAAGGCAGTTTAATAAGACAAACATTTGTCCTTCTATGTTATTTTGTCTTTTCTATTATTTCCGTCTCGTTCATTGACCAGACGAAAAATACAGAGCTACAGTTAATCTCTTTGCCTTACGGATTGAAAACATTTGAGATATTCTCGCTTGTCCAAGCTTGTCGATATTTATTTCCAAGCCCCGGGTTTTTGTTTAAGCGAAATATGAAGTTAATGGTTCATTACTAAACATTAACTTTCCCTTACCTCCAGGCTATGTTTTCGCTCCTACAAACCAAAGATTTCCATCTTGCCATATGCAACTATCAACTTACGTTTATTGTTACATATAGCAATCTTTCTAATGAGAGTTCACTATCTACATAGTTTTATTTTCAAACTACGATAGTTTTATCTAACAGGTGATTATGTGGTAGCGTTGATTCGATTAAATCCTATTACGTTACGGTATAGTATAGTACGTTGATACCCAATATCAACAGGAAATTAGCTACAGAAGGAAGTTAGCACGCAGTATGAAAACAGTCTCTGAAGTCACTGCTGGAACCGAACCTACGTGACATCATTATTTCCTGACCAATCATAGCAATGCTATTTTCCTGGCGCTAGTCGCAAGTAGCTGTATTGTATTTACACGCGAACAGCCCAAATTTTGTTTACACTCCTTGTTTGATTAACTTCAATAAGAAAGACGGTCTTAAAATCTGTAGACTTCTCGAAGTTACACAGAATCGGATGCTCCCGAAACTTTTTCCACAGCAATCTGTTAGTTCGTTTCTTGAAGTAAATATATAACGCGCTTTCATATCGACAGTTTGCAGGTGGCTCCGTAGGATAGTGTGTACCGTGTTAGACTCGTGTGCTAGTGATTCAGTTCCCACCCAGATCAACTTCTTATGTTGTTTTTTTCAGAAGGACATATTTTTTCTCCTTTCTACTTTCGAAAAATGTTCTACTTTTGCCTCATAACCTAAATTCACTGACATACATTAGGTAATGAAACCAATACGCATGTTAAATATTTCACACAATTTACGGAAATAGATTAGAAAAGTCAGGTTAGTTTTTTTTCTTTACACGCAATGATAACTTTCCGAAAACAGTATAAACTACCAGAAATTATCCACTCCCTCTCCTGATTTACTCGCCAGGTTGGTGTATAGTACCGGAAGTTGTAGGGTGCTTTGCAAAGGTTAAACGTCCGTAAAATTTTACAGATACGCATTACGTAAATAATCGTACACTAAAATCTTCTAATCAAATGTTGCGAGCTATTTTTAAATGATGTGTGTCCATTTGTTGTACCTCCCATGCGAAGTTTATACTGAACACATCAAAACAACCTTTTTCGCTTTGAATATGTTATATGCGACCACCCAATGTATCACATAGTAACTGAGAAAAGGGTTGTAAAGGTGGATACCATTAAAATGAAAACTTTTGTTCTTCGGAGCAAGATCTGACGTCACTTCTTGTACTTTGTATACGAATATTATACAGATTATTGTATTGCAATACTTGGTTTACTTAGCAGGAAGGTGAACTCCCTAGGCCACAATGTAGCTGAAAACACTGCTTATATTTACTAACTGTGGTATCGCTAATACAAGGGGTAGAGCAGAGATAGAGAGACCTTCTAACACTAAGAACGTGCATTTTCTAGGTACTATTGAGCGGGTAGGTGTGTTGATTATTTGGGGCAGTGTTAAGTAAATATTAGTGAATAATTTTCATTTTCATTTGTGGAGCACAGGTCTGGATTGCATGAATATACTTCGTTGCAATTACGATAGAAAAGCGTTGCGAGTAAATTATTCAAGGTTTTTACAATTAATCTTTCATTACGTAATGACTATGCGCAGGCGCGGATCCAGGATATGATCAAGGCTAAACCATAGTTGTGTCCCTTTATCTAGCGTAACGTAGGATTGAAGGCCATTTTATCCAGTGTATATCTGGACGTCAAGAGGGGGCTATATAGCCCCTATAGCCTCCCCTTAACTCCGCGCCTGACTATACGTGTGCTAAGGGACACAAATGGTCTTGGTTTAATCTGAAGAACAAATATAGTAACAAATCAATACGAAGAGAGCCTAATACAACGAAAACATATAATTTATGTTTTGTAGAGTCATCGTAGATTAGGCGGTAGTGCATCTTACTATTATCGGGCGGCCCAGAATAGCATATGAGGCCTTTGGCAGAGCTACCTAGCGGATAGTTTCAAAAGCACGTGCTCCTGTACAAAAACCCATTAGTTTTAGCGCATCTAGAAATGGGGAAGCGTGATAAGTTTATCTATGATGAGGTCTATGGTAGTACCTTTGATTGAAATTTGCCCTATTGCAGAAAGCGGAAACTAAAAAGAGTCCTTTCATAGAATAATATCATAATCTATGTAGAGATTACTTTTATGTTCCTGTTTTACAATTCAACGTTGAATTGTAAAAGCAAAGCTCAACAGCTATCTTAAACTATCTAAAAGATAGGAGAACCAACAGGATTACCTAAACAGAAGCGACATTAAAGACAATAACCAAAAGCTGAATGAAATGTTTCGGGGGGTTCCCAGTTCTCAAATGGTTAACAATGATTACTTTCCAAGCTTTCAAGCTCGATTGATTGAATTTATTTTTAGACGTCTGAAGCTTTGTGCTGTCTGTGCTTGAAATGTTGTTAAAGGTTAAACAATTGAGATGTCTGAAAGTCCACGATTATTTCATTCAGAAACTGAGTGAAATGTTTCTGGATTTATTGTTGTCTCACTTGCTTAACAATTACCAATCGTGATTTCTGTGTTTGAAACGATTGTTAATCACGAAAGAAATTAGCCATGGAAACTCAATCTACATAAAACAACAAGAAACGCTTGATAATTTTTGGAGAATTAAACTCTACCCAATGGGTAGTTGATATCATTCAGAAAAGATTAGTAATATGAACAAAATCGTCTCCATTTTGATTTTCTCAACTTCATTTAATTACATTTCTGAACTCTACTGATATCCACGATTTTAGTTTGTCTCAAGACTGAAGAATGATATCCCCAGTGAGCACAATTCCCAGGTAAGGAGAGAGGAAAGTAGCGTCAAGGATCTAGTGTAGATACCATTTCGATATTCGCCACGTGGGACTGAGGAAAAGCATACAAGGATAGGCGAGGTGAACATGACATGAATCTACGCCGTGGCCGCACTAAATCGCAAGCGTCATCATTAAATCACAGGAGCTTGGATTCATGCTTACCTTTATGTAAAATGTTCATGGTAGGTTTTACTAAATACTAACACATTATCTTGTGACGTTTGATACGTCACCTATACAGTTGCCTTACGTCACCTATACAGTTGCCTTACGTCACCTGTACAGCTGCCCTGATCAGTTGGCGTAATGGATATCTTTCGTTACATGGATGACCTACACTAAAGTTTACCCGTGTGCGACAGAATGTGGACGAGGTTGGATGGTTAACCAAAGGTGGTCAAAGCCAGCGTGAATATTATAATTTAGAAGCAATATGTAAAGGACTAGTTAGTTATACAACTTTATATATAAGTAATGTTATATATGGAATTACAATGGCGAAAGCAGTTAACGAGATGCTAGAACGAACACCAATGGAGAATCAACACCACAAATACTTACAGAGCGGAATTATGTCCCGTGAAGCACTATTAACGAAGTAATTTGGGAAAGAGAAGAACTAAAGGTTATTTGCGCTTTGATGGAAGGCATAGATATGGAAATGAGAGGGAATGCACAACCTCTGATAATGTTTCGTGCGAGTCGTCGTTTGTTCGGTGTATATGAAGTGATTAGAATGAGGACGCTAGATGACATACTAGACTGCGAGAAAGAACCATGTAATGCAAACTGAGAAAGATTAATATCTGTGCATGCAGTGGAAATGTTGCTAAAGGCAAAACATAATAATAGTATGTACTGTAGGTGAGATGATATGAATTCCACGTATTCTTTGTTATAGTTATTGAATGGAAGTTACAAACTGGAAATTGTATGTAAACCTTATGTATGTAAAATAGCATTGTAGGTTTGGTAAGATGGAACTTAGATATATAATCATTGGCGGAGCTCTGTCTCTGCGTAGTAAATGTCTCCGAATATAACCTGTTTTTTATTTACGCTATTGCAATTCTTGCAAGAGTGAACACTCTTGGCTAAAAGAATTGGATGAAGGTAGCCCCACTCTTGTGCCAAGGCCAGAGTACCTCCAAGTGGGCATCTTTATCATTCTGCACCTCGAAGTAACCTAACGTGAAGAGAGAAAAGTATTATGTTCTACAGTCGGTGCTTATAGGATATCCCAGACTCGTCATAGTAGCAAAGCATTCAGCGATATATATATAATACTGAAGAGAGATAAGTCGTATCAATATACGATATAGTAAAAGAAGAGAAGGTGAACGTTACACGTTTCGTAACAACTCTGCGCTATTAAATTAAGCGGATTTGTAATTAAAATTTGCAAACAGAAGTTTGCATCAATATCAATTTTATCTATAACTTGTCCGTTCATCAATTAGTTGGAATATATTACAGCTAATAACGAAAACGGAGATTTTGAAACCCCGTAAAAGAAGTGGTAGGTAGTACTATTCGATTATAGTCGATAAGGTCACACTTCCAAAACTGAAAACCATTACCATTGAAATTTTCAACACTTCCGGTTTTGTAGTTCAAACACTGAAACAGATAAAAAAGAAAGAGACTTCTCTTTCTGACATCATCAAAACCAATACAAAGTAAATATTACATTAGGCGAACATGTACAACCTTGTATTTTTATGTCACAATACTTTGTGATAATTACAAAATATCAAGAAATATATCTTAAAACTTTTTAAGTGTATTAACAGTGATTGTGTTGGTTTGAAAACGTATTGTTAGGTTCAAAGAAAAGCATTATTTGGCATTTTTAAAAAGAATATTAACAACTATAACACACATATACTTATCACGAGATGTAAATTGAACGATAATGGTCTATATACAATGACACACTAACAAATTTCAATAAACGAATGAGATAAATATGACTAAGTCTTCCACATTGCAGTCTCACACCCACACAAACCCCCAATAGAGGGCATTGAAAAGGAGGAATGATATAGGGAAGACAACACGACTGCGTTTGTCTATCCACTGGGCTATTTCTTGTGGTGTCATTGTTGTAAAGCCTCTGGGTTGATTAGGTGCTGTGCTTGTGGGAGGAACCGGTATGACTACACTATGGCAATCCACGTCGCTGTTTTGAGGAACTGTTGATAAACTGGAGTCCATTGTATTGCACGAGTTGTAGGGTTCAGTGCGGATGGAGTCGATTGAATTCACAGTCAGTTGATTTTGGGAGCTCTGAAGAGAGAAAAAGTAACAAAAAAAAACTTATATATTGTGTACATATAAACATTAGCTATTAAGTAAAGAGTAATTACCTTTCAATATTAATAATGTATTACGATCACCCGTTTTCTCAAACAACACTCACCAATTACGACATTTCCTTACCCTTCCTAAAATTCATTTTAACTTGTACACAATACGAAATTTACACATTTAACGGCTACATAATTATACACAGGAGCAGTGTTCGATTTGTTATAAATTAGGAAGGGGGGAACCTAAGACTAGAGGTTGCTAGTAAGTTTCAATACAGTGCCTGTATTGGTAGAAATACAAAGATATTATCCCAGGTTGGGGTGATATTCGAAATCAACAACCAGGGCTGAAATCCTCACCCAATAGGGAAAATTCCCGGCATCCTCCCTGGCAAATCGAACACTGCACAGGAGAGATATAGTTTGTATTTATTTATGGCCTTTGAGCAACTTTAGCTCAGGCCGGAATAATGTAGGATAAAGGATATTGGAAGGTAGTCGGCCAGGGCCTATTTTAGAGGTACCATACCGGCATTTGCCTGGTATGATTGAGGAGCCAGTGTTCAATTTGTAGCAAGGGATGGTTGGGATTTGGCCCTCTCTGCAAAAATCTTCCCTGGCTCTGTTTACAGACATATATACCTCTAGTCTGGGACACAGACGATCCAAAAATGCCGTATAAAACATATCTCACAAATTCTTTCCCCCTCTCTGGAAATTACACAAATTGAACACTGTGAGGAGCTACAGTAAAATTGAACACATTGTAAATAAAATGTTCATTCATTCCTTTATTGCATTGAATATTGTCTTGTGATATTTTGCTAGTGAATATATTGTATTATAATTGTATATACACATTCATATACTGTATAAGTTATTTAATATAAATACGACAATATATAAAATCACTTTTAATTTTCGGCTGCACTAGTGACCACTAGTAGACAAAGAAAGTAGTTCACTTTTAACATATGTTCAAAATTTAAAGGAATAGAAAAACAACATGGTGGACGACCCCATCAAAAACAATTGACGACGTTCTGCGCGTGCGCAAATATTGATGGGAAACGGGTTTCGGAAATGGTGTTTTGTGTTGAAAATTGAGCTGGGTACAATAAGAAATAATTAATAAATTAAAATAATAAAAACTGGGAGTCAGTAAAGGAAACATAGTCAGAAAAGTGGAATACAGTACAGAAATCGCAGTCGGAGAAAGTAGGATACACTACAGAAAACGTACCCGGAAAAAAGTGGGATTTAGTATAGAAAACGTACTCCGAAAAAAAGTGGGATATGAAATAGTAGTAAACGCAATGAAAACGGAGTAGGTTGCTGAGTTAATCACAAAAGATGAGAGAGAAAAAAAAGTGGTGAATGGGCAGAGGTGAAGGGAAAGTGTTTTCTACAAAACATGTAGATAATTTATTTTTCTGCAAAACATTTTTACACGGAAAGTGAGGAGGGAGAACTAGACTTAAGCTGCTTTTAATTATCACTGTTCGACGTGACGTGTGGCTACGCCATATTTAATTTCAGATCAACAATTATTTATTCTTCTAGGAACACAATTCCGGTTCTATATTTTATACCGCAATGTCGTTCCGACCCACTTTAAACACTGGGTTTGACAGGTTGCCATTGGCTGTGTTGATAGAGATAGATGGAGATGTAATAAGGATGGGACAGGTTTTACATCTAGCGCTATTACATTTGTGGGCGGTAACTGAAGGCAAATGGGACGAAGGGTTAATGTGGACCAGGATGTTTCTAAAATTGGGAGAATGCTGAAAAACTAATCTTGGCTTGGTGGGAAAGACAGATCTGGTATCGGGATCAGATTGGAATATGTGGAAGTGAGAATGCAAAATTTGTTTGATCTTGGTAAGTTTAGAACGAAATTGTGAGATTAAGGACGAAGGATTCGGGTTGGTGTAACCTCGTAATCGAACAAATTCGGCGTGCAGCCACACACACACAACCTGCTCCTACTTCCAACACCAACCCGTATCCTCCGTCCTTAATCACACAATTTCGTCCTAAACTTTCCAAGATCAAACAAATCTGCATTCTCACTTTCACATACTCCAATCTGACCCCGATACTAGATCTGTCTTTCCCACCAAGCCAAGATTAGTTTTTCAGCATTCTCTGAATCTTAGAAACATCTTGATCCACACTAACCCTTCGTCCCATTGTCCTTCAGTTCCCGCCCACAAATGTAACAGCGCTAGATGTAAAACCTGTCCTATTCTTAATACATCTCCATCTATCTGTATCAACACAGCCAATGGCAACTTCACTCTACATCCCAAAGAAAACTGTCAAACCTCAAACGTCATATATATCCTAACCTGCACACTCTGCTCGGCGTTCTATGCGGGGGAAACAGGTGGTCCTTTGAATCTCCGTGTCAATAATCACCGCCACCTTTCCGTCACCAACAGATCCGATTCGCAAGTGTTTACACACACGTAATTGCACAACAGTGGCTTCGATGACAATTTCCGTATAGCTGTAATACATACCCTATCCCCCACCACAAACACATCCAGACGTCGTCTCTGGGAAAGAGTTTTCATTCAGAGCTTGAATGCTAAACTGAAACTTGTTCTAAACCTACAGTAACTTTTTTCTTTCTTCTCTCCTCGTCTACATACACACTTTCCATTCACCACTTTTTTTCTGACTTCCATTTTTTGTGATTAACTCAGCAACCTACTCCGTTTTCATTGCGTTTACTACTATACTTTTTTTAGGAGTACGTTTTCTATACTGAATCCCAGTTTTTTCCGGATACGGATACTATCCCACTTTCTCCGACTGCGATTTCTATACTGTATTCCACTTTTCTGACTACGTTTCCTTTACTGACTCCTAGTTTTTATTTTTTAATTTATTATTTATTTCTTATTGTACCCAGTTCAATTTTCAACACAAATCACCATTTCCGAAACCCGTTTCCCATCAGTACTTGCGCACGCGCAGAACGTCATCAATTGTTTTTGATGCGGTCGTCCGCCATGTTGTTTTTCTATTCCTTTAAATTTTGAACATATGTTAAAAGTGAACTACTTTCTTGTCTACTAGAGTAGCCGAAAATTAAAAGTTTCTTAAGATACATATATGCAATTATGTATGTTCATATTAATTTTTTTATTCTGTAGTTCTAATTGCATTGCTAACTACCACCTAACTATGACAATACATATATTCATTTTTTTTTGTATTTTCATGTACTCACGTAGAATTAATTTGATTGTTTTTTTCATACATTCGCCAAAGAAATAAAAATTACTTTGATACCTATCAGGAGCATATGTAAAAATTTTCTACTACATACAACTCCTTTTCGAAATACTCTTGTCCTCTGAGTATAAACATTATACAGTTCTCTAATATTATTATTATATTATAATTAAAAATAAATAAATTATTTAAACATATTAAAAGTTTAATATTTAATGCACTTCACAAGAAATTATTTTAAGAATCACGTTATGAAAATGACTCATATAAAGTTGAATTGAAACTATAGTTCGACTTCCTTTCCAAAGAAGGAGGTGAGAACTCATTCAACAGAGTACGAAGTTGCGATATTCTGTCATATTTGGTGAACATTTGAGCAGAATACACAGGCACTGAAAAAAAATATACGTAAATGATAATTACCTGATGCAGATAGAACTGTATGTTATCTGTGGATCCACCGTGTGAACCTTCTACGTTTGGCCATGATTGACAGCGCTCCAGATCAGTTTGCTTCCTTTTCATTTTGGGTGTTAATGTTGATTTCAGAATATACTTACTGTTTACTTTCTTCAGTTCTACGTTTTTCCTAGGAACAAAAAGAGAGAAAAAAAAAAAGATATGTCTTGTTCAGTTTGAAATATAAGATACAGCTCTTAATTCACGAAAACTGTAAAACTTAGGTCCCATAAAAACCCATCAGAATTTTCCGAGTTTCACCTTATAGATCTCTATTAAAGAAAACAAATAAAGGAAATAGTTTTTCTATTCAAAATATACTGTAGTCAAGATGAACGTACAAGTAATAAAAAATCTCAATAGTACTTTCACGTAAACTAATTATGCTACATAGCTATACATAATCAATCAATCAATCTATCTATCTATCTATATATATATATAACTAGTACAAAGGAAAGCCGGGAAGGCAATTTAAGGTAAATTTAAAACAAATGAAGGAGAAAAAAGGTTAATACTTACAGCTTACTAACGCACTAGATCACACATATTCACATGTACACACAAAAAA